>OX422140.1:35008010-35268597 GCA_949129095.1 Volucella bombylans | reverse complement strand
CTTCTCTACCCGATTCGGTGAGCACTGTTGTCTTCTTATTTATCTTTACGGTTTCTCGGGTATACTGGGGGGTAAGTTTAGAACCTAACCTTTTGTTTTTCTTGACATAGATTATGTCACCAGGTGAGTAGGTTCTAATTGGAGGTTTACCTTTGTTATGATAAGCCAAGTCTTTTTCTTGCTTTGCCTTCAATCTTTTTTTGTTCTCTGAGCGGGATTTTTCTATTTGGGAGTGGTCGGAACCGATGTTTCTGCTAAAGAATAGATCAGCTGGTCTCCTTTTTGTGACGGAGTGAACCGAAAAGTTATATGCATTTACGCCTGCTTCTAATAATTCCGTGAAGGATTTGTGTACCTGTTCTTTTTTCAAGCATCGCATGATCTCAGCAAGAGTCGAGTGAAATCGCTCTACCTGGCCATTTGATGAGCTCGTATAGGGAGGTGTTTTATGTATCTGTATACCAAACTCATTTTCAAGCATAAAAGATATCGGGATAGAATTAAACGATTTTTCATTGTCAAATACTATGGTTTTCGGAATACCATATGCGAAAATTATGTCTCTAAGCGGTTGTCTAATGTCTTCAACAGCTTTTGATTGGATTTTCTTTACCTGAGCGTATTTAGAGAATTTGTCTACTGAAGTCAACGCTAGGTTGCCTTCAGTGGAGAAAATGTCCACATGTATTATTTGGCCTGGATACTCTGGTATTGGAGTGGCCTGAATCTCAATCTTGTCTGGGTGACGGTTATATTTGTTCTCTTTACAGATCGAGCAAAGTTTTGCTATTCTTTTGATTTTACGTGACATGGCTGGAAAATAAAATTTTTCGAGAATCTGCACTTTATTTTCACGCTCGTTTCTATGAGCACGTTGGTGGGTATTTATTATTATTTCTTCCTGTCTCTGGTCATCTACAACGTCTTCAACTAAAGTTCGGGAAAATCGTATGCGATATTTAGTGAAATATTCTTTATAGATTTCCTGGATCAAACCCATTACTCGTTCTTCTGTTTTAATACAGTTAGTTACTGCTGGGTTTAGACGTGCCTTTAAAATTTCAATCAAGTTATTATTAGTGTAGAAACGTTCTGTAATTATATGGCGGTGGTAGGAAGGGAATACTATTTGAAATTGTTGGCTAGGGTTATCTCCGGTGTTAAGGATAATTTGGTTTTTGAAAACGTTTATGGGACAATCCACACTGAATATTAAGTTCTCAGATGAACTTTCATCACTGTGTATTGTTGGTGTAAGACTATTTATTCCTGAACGTATTGGAGGTCTGGAAAGTGCATCGGCAACGACATTCATTTTGCCTGGTTTATACCTAATCTCATGATTGTATTCTTCCAAAAGCGCTTTCCACCTTTTTAATTTTGTATTGCTATTCTTGTTGCTTAAGGAGTAGGTAAGGGGTTGGTGATCAGTGTATATGATGACTTTCGCTGAACCGTAAAGGTAATTCCTCAGCGTGTTAAGAGCCCAAACGATGGCGAGCATTTCTTTCTCGTTCGCCGCGTAACCTTCTTCAGTTTTGTTTAATGTTCTTGAAATGAACATTATCGGCTTGTTGTCCTGGGCTAAAACACCGCCTATGGCATAATTTGAGGCGTCTGTCACCAATTCGAAGTCTTTTCTGAAATCTGGGTACATTAGTATGGTGTCTTCTGAGGTTAGAGAGTTCTTGAGTTTTTGGAATGCTTCCTTGGCTTCATCGTTAAGATGGATGGGTTTTTTACTCGAAAGGTTTTTGGACAAACGTCCATCTTCTCCTCTTAGAAGTGTTGTTAGGGGTTTCGCCAGTTTGGCATAATCCCTAATGAATCGGCGATAATACCCTGATAGTCCGAGAAAGGAGCGAAGTTCTTTCAGGGTTTGTGGATATGGTACATTTTGTATCGCCTTTACTTTCTCCGGGTTGGTCTTTATTCCCTGAGATGAGATAACAAATCCCAAAAATTCTACATCTTGTTTGTAGAACTCGCACTTATCAAGTTGTACCTTCATATTTGCGCTTTGCAAAGTGCGGAAAATTGTTCGGACGTTTTGCTCATGCGTTGCTTCATCTCGACTAAAGATGATAATGTCATCTATATAAACGTAGCATATCTTGCCAATATGCTCGCGAAGGATGTCGTCGAGTGCTCTCTGAAATATTGATGGAGCATTCTTGAGTCCGAATGGCAATCTCGTGAACTCGTACTTGCCATTATTGACCGAGAAGGCCGTTTTTCCAATATCAGATTCTTTCAAGGGGATCTGATGAAAACCGCTTTTTAGGTCGATGACAGTGAACCATTTATTCTGGCCAAGCTGTGAGAGGACCTCATTTATTTGTGGGATCGGATATCGATCGGCCACAGTTATACTATTTAACTTCCTATAGTCAATTACAAGCCTATATTTTTTTTCGCCGGAAGCATCGGCTTTTTTAGGAACAATCCACACGGGTGAATTGTATGGGGACCGTGAAGGTCTAATGATGCCGTTGTTCAGAAGCGTTTTTACTTGATTTTCAACTTCGTCTTTGAGGGACATGGGGTAAGGGTAAAATTTGGAGTATACCGGTGAATCGACCGTTGTTTTTATTTCTCCTTTGACGACGGTTGAATAAGTTAGTTTTTCATCCGGATCGTCAAAAAGGTTCGGGAAATCGTGGATGATTTTGTCTATTGAGGATTTTTGCGTTGGAGACATGTGATCAGTTCGAATATTGATCGCATTGACGGATTGGGAGATTAGTTGTTTAATGCGTATTTTGGCTTTGTCTCTGATGACCATAGAGTTTTTCTGTGTATGGATTACTGCAGACAGGCTTTTCAGGCTATCGTTTCCCAGTATGGCGTGAAACGATTTGAGTTGAGGCATGAGAAAAAACTTAAGTTTTACATCTTTCAATCCGAATAGGTTAACAAAGGTGTGGTGGCTTATCAAGATATTACCACCAACGGAATTGGCGTAAAAAGGGGTTTCATTGGGAAAAGAATTTTTAATGAGAGAAGATTGAATGTAATTCTTATTCGAACCCGTATCAATAAGAATTTTTAAGATTTTTCCCTCCTTCGTTGCACACTCGAAGTATGGCAGCGAGGAGTCGGTTAGTCTAAAAAATGTATATCGCTCAGTTCAGCTAACTGTTCCGTCTCGTCATAGCGTTGTTGTGACTGCTCAACGTACTCTTGAAGCGTCTCGCCGTTTCCTTGGACGTCATTTGCTATAGTTTGCGCGTATTGTTCCATTTCATATCGTACTTCTTCTTCTGGTGATACCGACTGGGTATCAACGTGGTAATTTCTTTGTAGTTTTGAAGGATGCACCTGTTGTGATGGCGGCATCGATGGCCTTTTGGGAGCTGGTGGCCAGTTGCCACGCTGTGGTTGGTTTACATTTGTTCGGATTGTCGACGCATCCATTGGCTCTGGAGGAGGTTGTCGTGGAGCTTGATTTGTAGAAAAATGCTGATTTTGCGGAATGCTTTGTTTCTGATATTGCTGGAATTGGTTTTGGTTGTTCGGTTGTCTTTGAGTTCCTTGATGTGGTGCTGACCTCTGATTGGCGTATTGCTGATGGGCTGTTCTCTGAAGGTGAGTTAATTCGGGGTAAAATGGTTGACGATTTGGTGCGGAGTGATTATTGTGGCTTACTCGTCTTTGTGGAAGTTGCGGTGGCTCTGGATGGTGAAGTCTCTTACTGGAGTTGTTATTAGCCATTGCGTATTGTGATCTATAGCTTTGATTTTCTAGCTTTAGGCACAAGTGAAGAGCTTGAGGTAAGTCCACAGGCTCTCGGATCCCGAGGAGTCTGGGGAGATCACCTTTAAGGCCTCTTATAAACGTATCGAGAGCCTTATCTCGATAGGTTTGCATTAGCAAGCTAAGGGACTCGTTAGTCACGTCCATACAGGATATTTTATTTAGTATTAAAGATAAATGAGCGTAAACCGCTTGGTAGAACTCTTGTATAGTCATTTGGCCTTGAACGAGCGAGGTCATTTGGTACTCTAAGGTACCTAGATCTCGCTTGTCTGCGTAATGCAGCGTCAAGCATCGAGAAATGCAGTCCCAGTCCAGAGGAGTGTTGTACGACTCAAGGACATGGTCCGCGTTTCCTACTATCTTGTTTCTGATGACATTCAAAATGCCAAAGTATTTGGGTGATCCTTTCATTGGATCGTAAATTTTCAAAATTCTTTCCACGCTCTTACGCCAAGAGCTGAATTCGCCCGGTTGCCCGGAGAATTCACGTAGGCTGCGCACTACGTCGGGAATTTTGTCCAGTTCGTTAATGTTGTTAATTTGTTCAGGTAGTATAGATTGATCATTTCCCGTAAACTGATCCGCGTGCGGATTCATGATCGAGTGAATTATTGATCTACCTTCGGTCCGTAGAACATCATAGATCATCGTAGCGATAAGGGTCTGAAGGGCAGGAGTTGATACTGGGGTTGCATCAATTCTTGTCCTTTGATGAGAGGTACTTGGGTTATCTTGGGAAGGGTTAGATTCGGCAGAAGGATTAAGCACGGATGGTCGTAAGATATTATTGTTAGCCATCTTTAGTTTTTTGTTCAAAGATCAAAGACTAAGGTATAATAATGCTAAGTAATTGTTTAACAGGTTACAGGTAATATATGAATATGAATAAAGATATAAGTTTAAACTGTAATTTGTGTGTTTTTTAATTGTTTTGGAAGTAGGATATTATAAGAGTTATGAGGAAAAAAAATTCTTAATTATAAATTATTTACTTTCCAATTAGAAATAATTTTTATACACTCGTATTCTAAGGTATTTTGTAATTCGTAAATATGTTCAATTATAGATTGTCAAAATATTTCTGTTCACACTTAATTGATTTACAATTCGTTTTTTTATTAAAATCTTATTCTAATTCGTAAGATTATAAATTGTCAAAATATTAGATATAATTTCTGTTCACACTTAATTGATTTTTTCCTTTTTTTTTTTTATTAAAATCTTATTACTATGCTTACATAAAAATCAGAATCTTCATTCTGGATGCAGGGCGGCTGACTGATCTGTCTCCTTTTTGCTTTTGTCGCAAGCTACTTAGGGGCCTCTTTTCCCTGGCTGACGTTGCACTACTTGAGGGCACTTTTAGCACTACTTGAGGGCTTTATTTTATTTGTCGTTATTTTTTCGACCTTTTCTGGGCACTACTTGAGGGCACTTTAGCACTACTTGAGGGCTTTATTTTATTTGTCACTACTTGAGGGACTTCGTTATTTTTTTCGACCTTTTCTGGGCACTACTTGAGGGCACTTTAGCACTACTTGAGGGCTTTACAGGGTCTTTTGGGACCACGGTTTTCACTGGTAGGTTTGCACTTTACACCGGGTTTCACTGTATGCACTACTTAAGGGATTTTTTTTACAGATTTAAAGTCACAAACTTGCACTACTTTAGGGCTTATTGTTATACCAGCTACTGGACCGCGGTCCCTGCTCGGGCGCCAATTAAAGATTTATATTTTTAATTTTATAAAAAAAACTTTATTTTTCGGACAGCGATTCTGTCCATTCAAAATACAACTGAGCTTTCCTAACAAACAGTAATACCTTAAATAGTAACAATTAGCTGATTCTGCAAGTTGTTGGTTCCCACAGCAAAGGTGTTTTGTGCATTGGTTGCAGGTGCTTGGTATGCAGGTATCTGGTGACATTAACGGGAAATAGACTGCGCGTGTTGGGATTATCGTCTGCACTGGCTGAATGTGTTTGATGTGCAGGTATCTGGTGACATCATGAGAACTGCACGTGATACGAAATTGTGTGCGCGTGTTGCTGACTTTTGTATAATATTTCGTTAACTTACATAGAGTGATAACATGTTGTTTTGTCTCTTCGTTTCTTCAGTGATGACCCAGAGATAACGATGATGATTTTCTCTTTCTTTTGCATGCAGTCAAGTGGATCCCGAGCCTTGTTGTTAACAGCAGGTTGTGTTGTTCCTGTATTGCTAGGAAGTTGAGTTTGCTTGTATTGCTGCTCTTCTGTTGCTAGGCGCTGGACATAATGCGTTATGTACATAACTCGCGCCTAAGGGGTTGATACCCTTTTACTGTTGCCAGGGCGCGGGCGGAAAGATAGAAGGAGGAGAAAGGAAAATTGTTTTTGTAGTAGTTTGAAACTCAGGTGTTTTTTTTTTTTTTTTTTTTTACAATTTACGCGCGCCTAAGGGGTTGATACCCTTTTACTGTTGCCAGGGCGCGGGCGGAAAGATAGAAGGAGGAGAAAGGAAAATTGTTTTTGTAGTGGTTTGAGACTCAGGTGTGTTTGGTTTCTATGTTTGCTCTCCAGGGGTGGGAGTCCGAATAGGACGGAGAGTTTTTCTTCACTCAGAGTGATTCGAGATATAATTCCCAGTATTTTTTTTCATTGCTTGAAACTCTTATAACAGCCAAATCTACGTGTCAGTGTTATGCCTTCACACGCAGAATTTTTTTTTGTCTGAGTTCCAATTATACAATGAAAAACTGATTTTGCCATGGGCAGGATTCGAACCTGGACCCTCCGAGTGAGAAGCGTTTGCTACTACCACTACACCACGGCCACCCCTAGCTTCGGACGGTATCTAAAGGGTTTTCCAATAGGGACTTGACAACTTTGAATTTAATTTGTGAGCGCACTCTTTCACTAATCATCAAACTGTCACTGTCAATTTATTCAGTAAACCCAATTTTCAGTAGTAGACAGGCAATAACAAGTTTAGTGCAAAAATTTGAGTCTGCATATTCGTTGTATGATGTTGCCTTGTCAGTGAGACAACGGGTTGGTCGAAGTGTCGAAAATATCGCTGCCGTTCAGACGTCCGTAGCAAACGATCAAAATAAGTCAATTCCACGGCGTTCTCAAGAATTGGGCATCGCTCAGAGCACATTATGGCGTATTTTGCGTAAGGATCTTGGTTTACACCCATACAAGATCAAGCTGACTCAAGAATTGAAGCCGATGGACCATTGGAAGCGACGTACGTTCTCCAAATGGGTTCCGGAGAAGATGCAACAAGATGATGAATTTCATCGCAAAATCATCCTCAGTGACGAAGCTCATTTTTGGCTCAATGGGTTCGTCAATAAGCAAAATTGGTCGGGTAAAAATCCAAATGTGCTTCATGAATCACCACTTCATCCACAAAAAATAACTGTTTGGTGCGGTTTGCATGCCGGCGGCGTTATTGGGCCATATTTTTTCGTCGACGATAACGATCGTCACGTTACTGTGAATGGTCAGCGTTATCGCACCATGATCACCGATTATTTTTGGCCCGAATTGGAAGATATGGACTTGGACGACATGTGGTTTCAACAGGATGATGCCACAAGCCACACAGCACACGCTACAATCGATTTAATGAAAAGTAAGTATGGTGAGCGTGTTATCTCAAGAAATGGGCCAGTCGATTGGCCGCCTCGTTCGTGCGATTTAACGCCGCTTGACTATTTTCTGTGGGGCGTTAAGTCATTGGTTTATTCGAACACGCCGACGGCATTGGAAGAGCTCAGAGCCAATATTGAACGCGAAATAGCGGCCGTTTCGGCCAAAATGTGTGGCCGAGTTGCTGAAAATTGGGTCCAACGAATCGACAGCTGCAAACGTGCCCGCGGTGGCCATATGAAGTCGAAGTCGAGTTCCATTCATCAATGTTTTGATTGTACTTCAAGCCGATAATAAAGTTTTTGACATATCTCAAATGGTTTGCGTTTTATTTTAAAAAAAAAGTTGTCAAGTCCTTATTGTAAAACCCTATAGTAAAAGGTATGCACTTTTTGACGACTTTTCTTGCATTATTTCTTGCGTTGACGATCCAGAATTGTTATCTAATTAGTACAACAAGAGTCTTGGGTCCTGCATGAAAATTTGACATATGTACGAGTATGTACATACATCCCTAACCATTGATAGAACGAAGTTCGACTTCTCTGGAAGAAGAAATGGATGTTTCTGCTCCTCTGCAATGTTCCGTCTTAAACATTTGATGGCTCCTTTAGGTTGTTTCCTATTAACAATCAAGTCAATTCCATCAGCAAAGAATATATTTGGATATTCCATACGATTTTATGGATAGCAGAATCCAGTTCCATGCATCCTGCGGATGGTAAAAAAAAAGAAAAAAAAAAAACAATTTCTATTGACTTCGAAGACTAAACAAATACGAAAGTCTGAGAGAATGGAAGGACTTTCCTGCCTTTGAAGAAAATGAAAAGCTGTTGCACGAGTACACCCAAAAGAGTCGGGCTTAAGCAAGGCATACCCAACACACAAGCTTTCCAACGAATCGTCCAGAGGATTTCTACCCTAATCAGAGCAAAAGTGGCAACACTTTTCGTAACACACTACACACACTGAACACAGATATATATGCATACATTGGATAGGATAAATGTGTGTATTAAAGCCAGAAGCTAAAGCCAGCAGGCGTCATACACACATCCATTACGATGATGGAAATCTCCCCCAGAAGAGTAATAAAAATTTATATGAGATCATTTTGTTTATTTTATTCACCCCTTTTTTTCTGCCTATTCCCAATATACTCTACGATACTACTCGTATCACCCGGAAGGGGTGCAAAATAAAAATACCAAATCCTAAAGGGACGCACAATACGAATGGTATAATACTCGTGGATAAACCGGCGGCGCCTGAAGATGAGAATGAGATGGGCCATGCTACCAAAATGAGTTCATATATCACCGGCACTTTACAGACTCTCCGGTGAGCTGTCAAGTTCATATGAAGAAAACCCAAAATCAGGGATAGAGAACAGAATAGATGTCAGTCGCACGAATACATCCGTACATCTAGAGCAACTTCTAAAGAACAAAAAACTCCATTATACGTACAACGAGCCGGTCTTATGTAATTTGTCGGTTGAGAGAGCTATTCGTATCTTGGCCAACAATCAACCTGAATAATTGCGTGCTAGCGCCGCCGCCGGACTGAAAGGACTAACGCGCTGCGCTCAGGACCGGACAGGACAATTATTCTTTTTGTCCAAATACTATGCTGACAAAAGCTGACACATTTGCTGATGGTGTTTTCTTGTTGGTTGTCCTTTTTTTCGGGTCACTAAATTAAACATGAAATATATTCACGTTCACAAAGTTGGAAGAATGGAGTTTCCGTTATTTTTTTTTTTTTTTGGTTCTAGGATAAAGACTCCCATAGTATGAAGGATTTACTGAGCGCATGGTATTCGTAAGAGTATAATACAGAAACAGGAACAGAGCAGGTGAAGAAAATGAATAAAATGAAGAGAAAGGATTTCTTTTATTTATTTCGTTTAGTTCCTAAGGATATGTGTTCTACTTGCTATCCGCTATCAAGAGGAGTAACAAAAAGCAGCAGAAAGGACTACTCTCCACTGCATAGAATGATTATATTCTCCTTTCGGGGGGAGGTAGGTGCAAAAAGATTGATGCGATCAAGAGTTGAATAGACGAACAAACACGCAAACTTTGTTTGCAAAGCGCTGCTCCTTAATTTTTTTTTTCTTCTTCTTCTTCTTCTTCGTTTTGTTGACTGGTGCGACTGCCTTATTCCTGCGACATGGAAAATTATTATTCTTTCAGCATTCACGGTTAGGGTCATGCAGGAGAGCTGCTGCTGCTACTGCGGATTTTACGAATTCTTGTGGCGTTTTGTCGCATTCGGACTAATTTGAAATTACTGACAGGGAGCACGAGCTACGAGTATGTACTCGTATCTGAATCGGGGGTGAAGCGACACAATTTGTTGGCAGAGCATACACAGGCACACATTCAGTCGTACACACATATGTAGATACTGACTGGAATGGTAAGTGGGAGTGTTTAAATCAGGAAAATGATGAGCAAATAAAAACAGGGAATATGTTTTTATTTTTAACGGAGGAGCAGTTAAGTGCACTTTGGATAAGAGGGACGCAGAAAACGACGCAATTGGAGATTAAACGAGACCTACCAGTGGCAGATATAAAATTAAAAAAAAAATACTTTTGCGCGTTGCCAAGTTATTGAGTAGTCTACTTACTACTAGAAAGTTGATATTTTGAAAGGGGTTTAAGAAATTCCGATTCTGAAGGATTGAGCTTTCCAATCCATTAAAAGTACTATATAATGAGGTATCAACCCAGTTTGAAAAGCACAGTTCAAACTGAAACGCCTACATGAATCCTCTTCAATCAGTTCGAGTAATATAAGCTTAGAGCGATGTTTTATATAAGCTGCTCAAGATGTAATCAGTACAGACTTGAAAACTATTAAATTCAACAAAACAAAAAGATGTCCACAAAATGACTCATATGCATCCAAATCAATGGTGCTATTTTGCTCCTGCTACTGGCTTGTAGTAATCAACCAAAGGCATCGAATTAATCGTGACTTTGATCGGAGAAACATCTGGATCTCTCACTGAGGGAGATCTAAACAAATCGCATGCGTACAAATTGAAAGCTTCAGCCGAGGATGGATATATAGTTATAAGTTACTGTGCAAGCGTGCAGCAGAACGTTTGCCAAAAGATGACGCCTGCACTGAAAAATGGCTTAATGGATGCAGCCTGTCGTCATTTATTTTATACTAATTTATAAGTCACGAGGAATTCCGTGATCTGTTCTAATTAAAGTATTGAACATCAGAAAACTAAACAGAGGTAACAAGATGCCCGAAATACTCGTAAGTGGTTCACTTTCTAATCGTAAACCTTCACATTAACTACGCAGACTTATATCTAGCAAATACCAAAAATCTAGGCACTGAATGACAGAACTCGCTAGCAACAATATTGGCTTCGATCTGATGACTGGAACTTAATTCCAAGTCTATCGTCCTACTAGAACGGTGTACAGAGACGACAAATTTATTCTTAAGCATTCGATAATATTCGCCATCGTTGATTCGAGAGTGGAACTTCGGTGTATAATCGAGTGACATCTCGGTCGAACCCTGAAGGCAAAAAGCCTCAGAAATATTTGAGTGTCTGGAAGAATAAGCAAACAGAATTGAGACAAATTGCATTGGCAGACCATTCCAAGAAGGAACCAAGGTCAACGGTCCAGACACAACAGGTGAATGAGAAAACTGACAAAGGCCGTATAGGGCCCTTATTTAGCAAGCCGCCACCAGTTCTTATGCCGTAAATAAAGGAGAGACTGACTCCCCAATCGCTTTGTACGGAAGCATTTCTGAATGGACTTCTTAATACGAGTATCTCATGATTTAAGAGATTGCTCGCCAAAGCAATATTGCGGCAACATATGTTATAAGAGAAAAGAAGGGCATGTCTGACCTGATTGTGGACAAACATTATTCATCACGAACGTTGGACTGATTTATTTATACTACAATAGTTTCTGGTGTCCCGAAAGTAAGTTTGTACATACCTACTTACTAAGATGGAGCTACAGTCCGATGTGGTCCTGGACTCAACCAATAAATCTGCTGAGTTAGCGCGTTCTTGGGCCAACTGTCTCAAGTAAGATGGTTCTTCCACTTGTGCGAGCCACTTAAAACGAGGTCTATCTAAACTAATAGAGGATAATATCCATTTGTTCTATTTATCATAGCCATATCCCCATCCAAAGCCTGCTTACGTAAATCAAATCACTTAAGGAATCTTGCCTTCAAAATGAACAGGGGTATCTTCATCCGGCTTCGCGTACATTCATGTTCCTGCGACATAGAGTATAATTAGGATGGTAAAGATCTTATACAGTCTTCTTAATGTTTCTTGATAAAGTCTTATTACTCGCAAGTCTTTATAGGCCAAAGAAACAGTGATTGGAAAGATTAGCTGTTCTTCTGATGTCTGATGACATTATTGGAATTAATAGCCGAGCAGAAGTAGGAAAAATACAAAACTACCTCGAATATAGCTACCTATTGTGACACCTGTTCTACGCGTACAACATATACATGCTTCTGTTTCAAAACATCCAAACATACGAGCTACTGGAAGCTGCCTTTTGCCAATACCACTACATCCCCATTTCGATCGGATCTATGTTCTATCCAGCGCTGCTTGATAAGCGAGTTGTTTTGCTACATGTAGTTGCCGGCGTATTCCAGATAACCAGCGGTTCCGTAAACCTGGTTAGGTCAAATACAGTAGATCAGTCAGTTTAGGTATTTCTTATGACTGGACATTGATGACAAGCACTTCAAGCTTTCAAAGTATTTGTGGGATATCCGAAGATGTACATTGGTGCAACTAGTTCTACTTCTACACTAGTACCCAGCAAATGTTTTGGTACACAGATTTTGGCTAATAATATGAAAATGAATGAATATTTTTCAAAACTTATTATTTTCTATTTATTGGGTCACTCAATGGCTACAAATTCCAAATGGCCACTCATTGACTGCAGTACGCACCTCATGAAAATTGTCCACTGCTTAGACAATGGCGCGCTTCAAAGACTCAATACTTGGATGTCGAGTAGTGCAAGCCTTATTCTCCAGAAAGGACCATAGTTTGTAGTATAAAGAAATGAGGTGTGTGATACCAGATGACCAATCATCCGTTGAAATGAAGTTCGAAAAGTGTTTTTTTGTTTTTTTGAGCGCTTTTTGCCTTATGAGCTGGAGGAGGAATCTTGTTGAAAGCTTTACGATTTATTTGCGAATAGTGTTTTGTTGATGAGCTCCACAACGTACTTTAAAACGTCCGTTTGATACACTTTCGCCGAAGTTTTAACACCTTTTTCGCAGAAATGGAGCTCGGTGACTCAACCAAACCATCACAGCAGCTGGATGGTCACCATGTTGTACTCTCGGAACGAGTTCAGACGCATGTCGTGATGACAGAGCATACACTCTTTCGCTGTTTTTTAAACGAGTTTTCAACGGTGAACATTTTCTTGTCAGTCGGAAGGCCAAGGAAGTCTTTCGATTTTGACTTACATTTCTTTGTCAATGATTCTGTGAGTAAGTATGTCGCTTGTAGGTATACGTTGAGCCCCAAATCACGTTTTAAGATGCGTGATATGCTGTCCTTACTGATATCCATCTCCCGAGATATGATTTTCTGCTCGCACAGCGGATTTCGACGAATTCAATTCTCCATAGCTTTGATGGCTTGTGTCGTTCGGACAGTGCGCGGATTTCCGTATTTTGCACGGTAAAATAATTTCACGGTATGATACACAAAGTTTCGTGTGATTTTCGGTGGCCGCAACATCCGAAAGAGTTCGCCTTTTTTGTAACCAAGTTTTCGCAGGCCAATTACTACAACATGATTTTCGAGCGACCAGCACTCCAACAACTGACGTCAAAAACTTCTTACGCGGAAACTTTGCATAAATGTCACATGTGACATAGCCGTCAAGTTGGAGTGGATGATCGAGGTGAGGGCACCGCGAGCTAGCTACAGTGATATTTCGCACCGCCCGAAGAGTCCCTTTTCAGACTTGGTATCGTGTAGGATACGAGTATTATTTTCAATTCTGCTAACAGAAACGTCCTCTGCTTTTAATTTGGCGTGAAAATCATCTAAAATGTCATATTTGGGACATTGAACGTAGGGTTTATCGAGAACGACTCATACGAGGATTCATATCTGTCCATAGCCTTAGTTTTCTAATGGTTTCAAGTGCCAAAAATTGTAAATTGCTGCTTGATGGAAAACCTAGATCCAATCGACAGTGAAGTAAGCAGCTCAGAAGAAGTTGACTCAGCATATAAAATGCTAAGATACAACAAGAGCAGGAACTCTGAGGGACAACCCTCAAAAATGAATATGATGCTTTGCTGGAAAGCTAGCAGTGTAATATCAGTTTGGAAGCATGAATGCCCACCATCAGCTAATACTAATGTGGCTTCTAGGCTTGCAAATCGAGTTTAAACCTTAACTTCCCACATCTTCTTGTTCTCCTATTAACAATTGAAACAAGTAACACAAATGTTACATTTTTTCCCAAAAGACATAGCTGCATTGCTACTGCGCCGCTTGTGAGTTTGGCTAAATTTTCGGACCATAGAACTCCTCTACAGGCGCTATATTTTTGGTCACGTTAGTGAGGCCAAGAGTTTGCTGATATTTTTGGATTTCAGTGTTACAATTATTTTTCTGTCGCCCGTTTCTTTGAACCTCGGCTGGAATTTGAGCCATTATTGCTTTTTGATACGGATTTTCCGACGACCTTCATTCAATATTGAAAAACCAGCTGATTTGCTCAGCCTGAATTTTCTTTTCTAACGGTTGCTCGCTCAATGTGAAAACTTTGGCGGATGCGCGTACTTGTTTTAAGACCAAGTTCTATTACACCCTCTGACATTCGTAAAACTTTAATTTCCGTCGCTCCTTTCCTTTATATTTTTCGTACATGGTCCAACACTGCGTTGGAACCTCAATTTTCAACTTCATGGACTTTAAGGCGACATATGGATGCAGTCGTCGTTTACAGCTCTAGAAAGCAAAATTTGCATTCGGGATTGCGCAAAAATTGATCCAGATATGCTCCGTAACATTGGCCAGCAACCATTGTGATGTTGAATTTGGAATTATCGTATCCATTCACATACACTGGATTAAGCCAATTTGTTTCCAAGCGTTTCCAAGGTTGCAGCGTTTACAATAAATAAAGAAAAAGTGAAAGCAGCAAGTCTAAAAGTAAACAACAAATAAACACAATCGATGTCGATACATAAAGAAGATGCTCTTCGGTTGGATCAAGACTGTCGACAACTTTAACTTGAAAATGTATAAGAAGTTCAGATATTTCGAAGTAAAACTCAACAAGGAACTACTGTGATTAGGCGAAATAGCTTAAGCCCTTGTCCTTGCTCCTTACTCGAAAGACCACTATGATGTTCTAAACCAAACGCAGAACCAATATTGAGGCACTTCAAACAAAAAACACTTTTTTCCTATGAAACACTGAGAACTTAGTACGGTCCTAGTTCACCCGGACATACTTAAATTTACTTTTGGTAGTGCTATAGTCCGGAGTGGAACTGGTCGCTCAACCAAAAAGCGACTCTATGTAACTAGATCGTTACCTAGCTTTTATTAAGCGCATCGAGTATAGAATAGAGATTTCTGAACCTCATTAGTTATAGATTCTCGCCTAAGAAGGAAGATCGACGATTTATTGTACCTTGATGTTCCTGTTGGTGGACGATGTTTATCTTTATTAGCCGACCATTCTGAATTATCAAAGATACTACTTCGGTTGTAGCCTGCCATTGCAATAACTTGTGCATATCAACGAATGTAACTTCGACGGCTAAAGTAGCTGTGGTACATAGATTTATAGACAATTCAGAAAAACCTTTTCCAGTTCACTCCAGAGCGGCAAGGTATTACAACGACAGCACATCAAAAGGCGGTACGTTCAAGTTAAACAAAAGACCAACTAACAAAGCAGTCCATTCATTCCAAATGATATTCCCACGCGAAAATTTCCATTTCTAAGCACACAATGCTGTCTAATTCAAATGACCAGGTTTCAAGGTCTTCTGGAATTTTATCGCATTAAACCAACCTTACCCGTATTCAGCAATAAAGTCCCAACTTAACATGCATTAGCGTTTAAAAAGCGATTGACTTCTGTTGGATTTACGCACTAAATTTCCATTTCTTTTCTCATGCCGAAAACCGAAGGTCCAACCAGTTTGCCTTTCTCCAAAATCTAATCAACAACACATCAAACTTGCTACCGTTCATTCATAAAAAAAAAAAATCTAAAAACCTGATAGTTGACTTAATAGCTAAAGAAATTCACATGGTTCGGGACTGGATAATCTAATACATTCCCTGACCTCAGGGTTAACTTCTTATTCTGAGTTTCTATTACTTAATTCCAACTTCAACTGAAGAAAAAAAAAATATTATCGAACTGGAAACTTCCTTGTACAAATATCGGCGTTCCCGCGTGTATTTATCAATGAGCAGCCAATTAGCGTTGGCCATTCAATTCTGATGTTTGGCTCACAAATCACTTTCATTTTGAGATTTCAGGGGAATACACATCGAAAATGATTAATCGTACCCGTTGACTATATCGCCTAAATTAATTGGAATTAAAAATGAAGAGATACTCGTATCTCTTGGGAGATAATACTCGCACACACTCCACCGACTCTACGACTACCAAGCCGAACCGAACTCATAAAAAATGAAAAATGATTTGGCAAACGCGTAATTCATCATTTAAGTATCTTTCGCTAAGCTCAGATATGAATACGAATACGAATACGAATCCAAATACGAGAACGAGCACCCGATATCTCAGAGTTTCATCTTAGATACTCGTATCACGGAGTTTCTCGTTTGAATTTTAATTTACCAATTTTCTGAAATCGAGGGTTTTCAGCTTTCGGTTTGCAGTTTTCAGAGAAGAGCAGACCCAACAACCCTCATGTATTAGTACGAAATTCGTTTTCAAATAACCATTAAGTAAGATTGTGAGTATCCGTATCGTACCGTGTTGTAGTCGAATCGTATCCGTATTTATTCATCGTAACACCACCACCCTTCGTTGGAAAATTCAAGAATTCATACTTGTAGTCAGTCGCTCAAGTACTTTCGAGCAGAGTATCTGAAGTAATCGTAATAATAAATTCTGTTTTCAATTCAGATGCGGATTCGAATTCGAATTCGAGTCGGTGAGGAAAAGATTGCAGATAAAAAAGACGACCGACCGACGTTAGCTCGTAATATGATTGACTGCGGGCGATTGCATTGCAGTAAATCTCACTTGGAGTGTCCGTGAAATGATGACGTCCCAGTTTGGCCGACCCTCTTTCAGTCCTGGATATCGGAGTCCCTTCTTACGTCTACCAGTATTCTGGCATCAATTAAGCGAATATTCATTCATCCATTCGTTCGTTCATGGCTGATATTGCTATTGCCTGTTGGTTGGTGTTGCTCTGTTGCTCTATTGCTTTGTTGCAACAATTCAAGCACTACGTGTAGAGATGGTGCGATACGATTCTAAAGTGATTCCATTGCTTGCTGCTGTGCCGGGATCGACACCAGGATAGAAACTGGAACCGGGACAGGCACAGTCACTGGTACTGACAATGAGAATTTAACTGAGAGACGAAGAGACGAAGAGACGGAGAGGCACAAACACTACCCACTTCGTGCTGTGAAATATTGTAAAATTGTAAACTAGTTAGGGGTTGCAAGTACCCATTTTCATCAACCAAAAGCCGGGTGGAAATGGTAGGTAAAGTGAATTATCGGCGTACGGCGCGTCATTTCACTTTTATTTCTACAATATCGGAATCGATTGAGGAAATCCGTTTACAGGGCTTTTCAGTCCGGTCTGGCGACTGGCATGGCAGTACTTATGTATACTCATATTCGTAGAGCGCGTAACGAGTAGCGTACGCGCGACTTCAATCGCAGGGGGGTTACAATGAATAATTTTATTGCAATTACCATTATTGATTTTTTTTTTTTTTTTTGTTTCCTTTTCTGTTCATTTTGCTGCTGCTTCTATATTTAATGCTGCTATCTGTTTTGGACAGAGAAAGATTGGAATGAAAACGGTTGCGTTGATTGTTTGGGTTTTGAGTCCGCTTTTGTTTTTTGAATCGAGAGGAGATTGTCACGGAGACATGGTTGGGTAGGCAACTTCATTAGAAGTCAACGAGAAAATAGAGAATGGAAACAACTGAGTTTTATAGTGAAAATATTGTAAAATTTATTGAAGACAATAACACTTAATGAGTTGAGAAAATTAGGACGGTTTCAGTTGGGAAAGAATATGAGTCTTTGGTCTATTGAGCAGTTAGTGGAGAATTTGTTATGACTTGAAAGTATTAAGAGTTTATGATCCACTCAAGATAATTGACATCATGTACGGGTTGATAGGCATCACCCTATCATCTGTTAAAGGTGGCGCGCATTTAGAAAATCGATAATTGAGTGCGGGTTGGATGGATGAATACTTATGTTTTGATTAAGAGTTGAATGAGTAAGGAGTTGGGGGAAATTAAGGAATACCTTCATGATGATGTCACCAGAGATAGAAGAGCTTTTAGAGGCGAGTAATGTTTGAGGTCCGATATGTACACAAATGAAGAAGAGATACCTCTTGAGTAATGCCATCAGTAAGAACTTATATATTGTTTCTCCATCGACAAATTATGGTAGCTCGAAGCGACACAAAACTTCGCAGGGTTTAGCATAATGTACACACCAATCTGGAAACATGGCATTCAACAGACTTATGACTAAATTGATCCCATAGAAATGGTTGACCCTTGGAAAGTGTCAGCATGGTTTATGAATATCCACGGATTTACTAACTAAAATCTAATCGGGAAAAACTAGTAGCACTGCTGCCACCAAGCCACTATCGAAAGTGCTGCAAATTGGTGACCTGATTGACGCACTGTTTATGACAATTCCCTTAAACTGGCCGGTCAGCAAAGTAGACGCACAAATTACGAGTCTCAAATTGCATAAAATTGCTGCAGATATTAAAAGACCTTTGATATTCCTAAATTTGCAGCATATGCTTCACACGTACGAACAGAATCAAACATCAGCCGAGAAAACGGTTGGTACTGCCCTCCAGATAAATTAAATTCATATTTCAGAAGAAGCTGTGATATCTGTCTTTCGAAGAAAGATGAGTAAATGCTTCCGGACATTCACAAAGGTGGTGCTCCGCGGTGTCGTCGTCACTTTCACAGCAAGTCGCGCAATTGTGTAGTTTCGTAGCGTAGCACACCGTCACGACGTCAGTAACCAGCTTGCAGTCTTTTCGCCCTAGGAAGGTCGGCGACCTCTTACAGAAGTTGGCAAGCATTTGTTTGGTCTGTCGGCAAACGGAAGAGCCATGAGGTCTGCAGATATTCCCATATGAGACCCAACTGTCAATGGAAGCACTTACTGAGGACTCAGACAGGCCTAACGCAAGTTCGGGTCCTGAAAAGCTGTACTCTTAACCTTGCCTAGCAAGTTCATTGACGATTTCATTTCCCGTGATCACATTGTGACCTAGGACCCAGACATGATTCAGTGCGTTCAGTGATGTCTTGCATTCCCAAACTAGTTTGGCAGTCGTAGAGGTTTCTAAAAGGACCTCATAATTGCGTATATCTCCGCTTGGAAGGCGAATGTCGTGCTCCAGAAAGACACTATCGCTGCATTCTATATCGGTTTCGGAGCCAACCGTGACCGACTACAATCCTTTCCAGGCTCAGATTCAGCATGCGCAATCAGTGTCCTATTCACCTGCATTGCTTTCATCCACAAAACTAGTGATTCGTCTACGCTGTATTGTTTGGCCGAGTTACACACAAAGTTGTCGAAAGCACTCTCAATGTCGATGAAAATGTCAAGCTCGTATTCCTTGTTGTCGTGTGTGCCTTCAATTCTGACTACTAGATGTCTGAAGCGAACTCTTGCAATTTCTTCGCCATTGGTAGTCGTGTTGCATCACACGCTGAAGATGCATTCGCAAGACAGTTTTACAACATGAAGGAAGTCAGACTTATAGGTCTGACGCTCTTAGGGTACACTTACTGCTCACCAGGGTTTCAGTATGCATGCCAATGCTAGTTTTGCAGTGAAGATTCTATTCAGAGTTACCATCAGCTGTATATTTATAACATACCTTTTTTATAATATAACTGGGAATATGCCATCGGTGGCAGGTGACTTAAAGCCAGTAAAGGAAGCAAAAGCATATTTGATGGTCTCGTCCATCACCACAGCCGATGAGATATACTAGCTACGGCGTTATGAGCTGGTTCTGATTAAGTTACTTAGGAGGTGAACCTCAAGCATGAGACGGAGAGTCTCAACTTTCGACTCAATGTAGATGTCATCGGATTTTTTGAGTGATTCCAGCCTAATTGATCTTCCCTTTTTGAGGACTTTAACTGGTTTCACCGACAGGTTTGATCTTTTCCTAAAAGTCTTCATAAGTCTTTTTGCTTGGATCTGTAAAGACTTAAGTAATCTGTTTGGAACGTTTCTGGTTTCTTTACGAAGTCGCTGCAGATCTGCGTTCCACCAAGGAACGGGCGATTGGGATCTAGCTGAACATGCTACAGCAAAACACTTGGTAAGAGCTCATTTCAGGTTCTTAACAGCTTCCTCTAGCTTTTGTTTTTTCCCCTAAGCTTAGTAGGAGCACTGTTTGACTTGCCGAGCTCCTCCTTAAATCGTGTCCAATTGTTTTAGAAGAACTTACATCAGCACTAAAACTGCCACTACTGCTTCTGAAATGTTCATGTTGTTATCGCCTTAAGATGTCTCTCCAGTATTATGGATGTCCGAACATTCCGAGGGCAAATGTAGACTCGAACAACTGCCTAGCTATAGATATCCCAAACGCTACTACAACGAATAAAGTTTTTGAGGAGATTTAATGTGAACGCCTGCAATTTTAGTAAACCGCCAAGAATTTTGAGCATCCGTCAACCTCTTGTCAAGGACTTACAACTCGCATTAAGTGCTGAAGACTAGTGGTACCGATGCCAGGAAGCCGTATTTCAGAGCTCATTCCCACATCCATAGGTATTCCTCAGGGATCGATTCGCGGTCCACTTCTGTTCTCATTGTACGCAAATGAACTTCCTTCGACAAGAACGCAGTCATTTACCCAAAATGTATACGGACTATGTCCAATTGTACGAGTATACAAGCTACACACTTGGTCTAATCGACTGTGTGGATATAAAATTAATGGAGACTTAAGGGGATTTAGGAACGGCCCATTTTCTGCTGAACACTGTGAGATTTTCCTTAAGGTAAAATGCACTAGAAGGCTCTAGAAACTTCATATTTTCCGCAAGTTCTACTTAAAGACTCCCAATGAATGTTGAGTCTGCAAAAGATCTGGACCTAGTGTTTGATAAGCCACTTAGTTGGGGCAAGAATATTAACACTATTTTTGGTAAAGCGTACTGTGTACTTCAAACTTTGTGGGTCATACAACGTTATTAACAACATCGACTTACGAGTAGTTGCCTCTTTGACAAATTCCAAATAAAATAATGAACAATGAGATCACGACAACATTTCCATCTGAGATATTCTTATCGTATATCTGAACGACAGTTTTTTTTACCAATGCTATCTGGTTGTGGAACTCCTTACCAACTCATATTATCAGAATAAGGGATAAGGTATGCTTCCAGAGAGAATTGAGAACCCTCCTGTCTGTTTAGAACATCGAAATATTGGCTCATACTTCACACTCTTGCCTTTACTATTATTTGATTGTTTTTATTTTTTTTAATCAGGACGAAAAATTAATATAAAATATAATAATCGATTAAATAATTGGCTTTTTTAAATGTGTGTATGTAAGTAGGAATATTAATATAATTTGGTTCTAAAAATTATCGAGTGATAAAGAGTTATTCATTAAATTTTCTAATTTATGTTATTCTTTCAAGTTTAAATCAAATCAACAAGCCTATACTACCTTATAAGATAGTGTGTTTTAATATATTTGCAGTCAATGAAAATAAATAAATAAATAAACAGAAGAGTCCTCGATTCATACCGGAAGGAACAACGCAGTAGAGGAAGAAGCCCTCCCCGAGTCGTTATAACTTTCAATCAGTTAAGACCAATGTACATCGGTATCTCTCATTTCTTTCTCCCAAATTGTCTTTCTTCCGCGTTGTGTACTCGTACAAATACATTTTTCTTGAATTAGCGCTGATTAAAAAAAAGCAGTAAGTAAGCCGTTTTCAACCCAATGCCTGATATGTCAGAGACTTTCTGCAATTCCAAAGCCCTAAGAAATCGTTTAAATATTCTACACAATCTTGTACAATCTTCCTACATATATACAAACTATTTGTTATTGTAGGTGTGCGATGAAGTACGAGTAAAAGTTTTTTTTTGTAAAACACTCGAAATTTTTGATAAAGAATGAGTCGACATGCAATCTATCTTTTGTTCTAAGAAAATTATGAGGGCACTTGCCCGATACGAATTCATATTTAAGAACACAGTGAAATCCCAACGAGTCACTGTCTGCCGAGAATTCTGTATCTGCGACATAGTGTGTTGCAGAAAAACGTGCGTTAAATTACTTCTTTTACTTTACTCACACACACATGTTTGTAGCCAAATTATTTTCTGCATTTAATTGCCGATCGCGCATTGTATTCATTTCCGCAGCAAAATATTTAAAAACATCAGATGTATTTGAGAGAAAGTGAATAAAGAGGTGTAAGGAATGTGGTAATGTCGATGATAGGACAGGTAGAGTGACCCAAGGTAAGCCGATCCAGTAAGGACAATAAAGTAATTTCTGAATTGCTTCGGAAAAACCCCATAATTATTCCGAGGAATGCAAAAGAAAAATTGTCCAGAAAAGGAATTGAAGTGGCCATCATCACAATATGACTCTGTTTGGCAAATCTGGTATCAAAAACAGGAGTACCAAACTTAAATCGCTACTGACCCAAAAACATATTGAAACGAGACAAAGTTGCAGAATTTAGACCAGAAGGGTTTGCTAAAGTCTTCCGAATGTCTGTATGAATTAAATAATTACGACCACATTTTGCAAGAGGATAATGATCCAAAACATCGGAGTAGATCTGCATGTGCTGGAAAGAGAAAAATGGTATAGAGACGTTAGATTGGCCATCCCAAAGTCATGATGCGAATCCAATAGAAAATGTGTGGTCTCTAACGAAACGGAGGCTTAAGAGGAAGTGACGGTTCTTGCGCGGATCTTGTAGCAGAGAGGCCTAAGTTCGGAATATGCACAACAAATAATGGTGACTGATATGTGATTTAATAAAATTCTGGTATTTTTCATTGGTCTTTTAGACCACGTTTCTGTTGAACACACTTTAACAGATTTAATTTCCTGAAAAATTCTGACACCTAATGCAATACGAATCAATTGTATGGGGTTCTTTTCCAACACAAAAACCCAAAAATTGAGATTTGAAATTGTCACTCTCATATCCGGTGGCATTACAACGCATTCGAAATCAAGGCACTCTTATCAGTGAATATTTGACCCTCATCTAAAAGTCACATCACATACAAAATAAATTGAACTTTTATTCAAAATATCTGATTAACTGATCTCGGTCTCCATTCGTGCTTCCCCAATTGCATCATGAAAGACCTTAACCTCACAATGGCTTACTTGCTCATGACTAAGAGATAAAAGACATTTCGAACTTACTGATAAGAAGCTCCACGGAATTAATCACAAACGTCAGAGTACGACACAGAGAGACAAGCGGGTATCGGCAGTAGTAGTTTATGTTGACTGGCAAAGTGCATCATACACTTGACCGCGGAGAGTATGCTGAGGGTTTGAAGTGAGGCTTCTGATAGTCAGGGTAAGCCCATTGAATGTTGTAGTACCGGAAATTGATAAATTATAGTACACACATCAATAACATAGAACTCAAAACTGAGCCATAACTGCATGACCATTCAACGTAAACGTATTTAGTTCCGAATTGGGATTGGATTGTGCATAATCCAGTCTTCATCAATAGAGAAGACAACAAATAACCTCGACATAACTTACTCCGATAGTTACATTCGGTAAATTTCCAGCTGGCAAGTTCTAGCGAAAGTCTCCTCGGTACATCCAAATCCATATCGAATCTAAGCGCAGAACTTTACTGAAGATAACGTGTCCGAGATAAAACAATTGGAACGCGATATTCAACACACACAGCTGCTATTGTTGGAACTGCAAAAAAAGCTGAGTATATCAACCAATTAAAGCTGGTAGTAATACGGTATCAACTTCCCTGGGAGTCTGACATAAATTCTGCGCTGACCTATATTTCAAGCCCTTGGTTAATTGGTTAATACTGGAAGCAGATTCTATAGAAAAATCGACAAAGATATGTTCTCATTTGCCAGACCGTAATTGTGGCAACAAACCCCGTGTTCAGTGCTTAACAAAACTGCGAAATTGAGTACCTGGAACTTAACACTCTGGTTGTGGATCAGACCTGCAATTTACCATTATCACTTGGCATTTCACATTCCAAATACATACTTTGGTGCATATACGAGTAGAGAGGTTGCTTGCTTGACATTCTCTTCAGTTCTAACAAATATGCTCAGACAAATACTAGTGTTGCTTAACATTTTCTGAAGCGCATGCACCTGTAAACCTGATTGATTGAAGGACTATTTCATGACTTTCAACTGACTCTATTCTCTTCTTGACAACGACCGACCTAACTGTTGTGCCTTTGCTAGAGCCGAAATCCATGTTTTTTTTAAAACCAAGTTCTGTGGTGTTATCCTGATTAGTTAACTTCTTTGGACTACAACCTAAACAGAAACTGCTGAGTGTCCCATAACTTGGATTGGGCCAGCAGCGTAACAATCACGTTCGTATCGAAGTGCTTGTTTTACCTTCCAGTGGTGGTTCCTGGTATATAAGGATTTACTCATACAGACTAAATCCTTACAATGTAGTAGCATTGTACTGCACTCTTATACCGAAGAGATTAAAAACATGTGATGAATCAACTAATAGTCTCAGATAAAAATGGACTCACTGCTGATGACTCTAGTAAACGTTTAGAGGACACCGATCCTCGGATCTTTTCGGACCCTTAACAGGCCACGTACAGCCGAACAATTAGCAGCGGCTAATTGACTGCTATCACGCAGATATCACCGCCATCCAGGAAGTGCACTGGGATGGGACGGGTATAAGGAGGACAAAAACTGTGATACATACAATGGTGATTCATATAGGGAAAAGAAACAGCGCTAATCGGATGTGGATTTGCCATATGTGGCAGACTTTAGCAAGAAGTCTTGACCTTCCGACAAGTGAACGAGCGTCTTATGGCAATCCTCATGATGGCTAAATTCGCATCTTTGGTAGGACAGTTGTTAAGCATGCACCACGTTTGGTTACGGACTTAGGCTTATTGACTTTGCGGCAGAACATAATATTACTATAGTAAGCACACGGTTTCCTCATCTCAATAAATACAAGGGGACAAAGCTCTAGTATTCTGGACGTCCGAACGTTACGGGCAGCCAAAATTGACTCGGATCACCACTTGTTTGCAGCCAAGCAACGAATGGCGATTTCCCAAGCTACAATAAAGAACTACTTTGAGAAGATATAACGTAGGAAAGCTGCAATCACAAAAGACCGCCAGAATCTTCGCCGAATGTGTATCCCGAAGTTTGTAAACAATTCCGCCAGCATCAAGTACCGAATATAAGTGGCAATGCTGACAACTTGCCATCAGAGACACCAAGAAATTCCCAGTTTAATGAAGAATGACGGCAAGCACATGCAGCTAAACAAGAAGCTTTTTACCAACAGGTAAAAAGAACGTGTGAACACAAGAAGGAAATCTTGAAGTAGTCATAGTCAGTGCTGAGAATATGGGGAATAGAGACACTATCTTTCAAAAGTCTGGTAACTACTACCGTACGAGGATGATACTCGTATCGACCTAACTGGGAGAACTCAGCGGGCTGTCAAAAGCGCGTTCTCTACGATTAAAACGAAAGCTGCAAAAATGAGTTTAGCGGTAAATGAGGCCAAAACCAAGTACATATATACTATCAACAAGAAGGGACATACAACATTGACGAATAGGACAGAAGGCCACAATCGACAGCTAAAATTTCGAGGTAGTAAAGGGCTTTGTCTACCTTGGCTCTGATATAAATTCTGCCAACAAGACCTTAGCAAAAATATGTTTAACGAATAATCAATCTTGCCAATAGCTCTTTCTTTGTGCTAAGAAGGCAATAGGGTAGTAAGGCGCCATCCCGAAAAATTAAGGAGACTCTATATAAGACAATCCTACTTTATGGCATGGACTCTATCGAAAGTGGGTGAAGATGTCCTCAGTCGTTTTAAGAGGTCCCGATTTCGTTGACGGGCTTTGGAGGAGAAGATTCAACGATGAACTATACGAGCTGTGCAGAGGAATCGACCCAGACAGAAAACTGCGCGTCAGTCGCCTAAGATGGCTATGACATGTAGAGCGAATGGACACCAATGCTCCGACCCGCAGAGTCTTCGGATCTAAGCCAGAGGGACACTTCAACTTAGATGTCGCGACTATAAGAAGAGGACTTCAAACCACTCGGTGTGGAATTGTGGAATTGCCAAAATGGTACAATGACACTAGAACTCCGACACTGGACTCCAAACTAGATTTTGTCAAAGTTTGTACCGCAAAGTAATGTAATCGAATTAGTAGTTGACCATGAGGTACTAACATCACTTAGACGAAGGTATACACAATCCTAATGACTACGAATTATATAACAAAAAGCACTTCATGAACATACAATTCGAAGGCTTAATTCACCGAGATTTGGCCGAGCTAGGCACCACCGAGATGAGGTCGGCAAGAAACTCGGTAGTCAAGGATCAAATGAGAAATTCACAAGTCCTTAAATCGCGTTAAATCTGCCTGCGCTATATCTGGAATTTCATTAGCTGACGGGTTTCTTGTGAGCATGTCTTTAAATGTGATGGCTCCCCAGAAAGCAAACCGACCTTGTTGCCCTTCAGCATAAAATTGTGCTGATTGCTTTTTGCCGTTGCGTTGAGGACAAGCGTCACCAATTCCCTCGATAACCAGAGCTAAAACTTGTGTGTCATTTGAGAAGCATGTCCAACTGATAAGTGATATTAGATATGGTACCGAGGTATGATTGAAGAAATAGCCACAACTTTAAGGCAATTCAATAATTTTTGTCCCTCCTAATGGCAGCTCTCTTAGTGACATAATTACTAACATCCGGTCTTTATTTGAACACTTACTTTCACATGAATACTTTATCCTGACAACAGCAGTGAACGAATTACAAATACACGTCTACACATCTAAATAGTAATACTCGTATAAAAGTGACTCCAGTAATGACAAGGATAAAAAAGTAGGATATACTCGTAAATAGGTCCCAGTGGGATTAGAAGTAATTACACAAGTGATTAATGTTCGTACCTAATACCGTGTAGGCTTAGCTATCAAAACATGAATGACACCTGGGATAGATAAGAACCGAGGGGTTGGAGTCCAGCTTTATGTAATTCCAGGAAAGTCTATCTGATTTAGATAAAAAAAAAATTTAACAAATGTGCTTGGTAGGTATTTTGATGTGAATGACTAAGGGGTAGTGGGTTGGAAAATATGTGGTAATCATTACATTGTATCAAAGTATGCCCTCATATGTGAATATGTGGAAATTAACATTAACACAAATACCGAACCAGAGAGGACAAATCCAGACTTCGGCATCACATTCTGTTACACATTCAAAATTTTGTCTCATTCAAGACCTAAGCCATGCCAATATGTTTCCACAATTTCCGTATAGCAGCCTAGACTGCCTATCACCCCATCTGCTGGTTATACGAGTACATAAATCTAATAGAAATCATACCTCGTATGATATACGCTGAACGTAACTACATATGCGCGGTTTCTTATACGAAAATAAGTCAACATCCAATCGAAATAGGGCAGTGAGTAGAAGACTATAGATTCCTTCGGCATATTTAGACCTAAGTTATATAAGGTTTTCCAACACTTCACCAGAGTCTTTGACAAGAGCTAGTGCCGAATGAACAAGATGGACAACAGCAACGGGTACATCTGTTGTATTGGATGTTGCTGATGAGCTTACTGACACCGGCCTGTTCGGTCTCTATAACTAGAACACAGGACTCACTCTCAACATTGACGCCCCACCTGGAAAAGGTCTTAACCGGGAATACAGAATCGGCTCAACTCGGAACTAATCGAAACAACACTTTGAGAGCCTGATCCGAAGTGCTGCCTGTATGCAGATATAGCGATGGATCATGTGCCGGGCTCAGGAAAGGACTTAAAAAGGTGAAGAAAACCAGCTTCCAATGACCAGAATACTTCAAGGAAATATTCAGAGGAGCCGAAAGGCTGACAACCTCATGGTTAAAATCAGAAGTGAACTGCGAGCAGATGTAGTCATTATCAACCAACAAACACGAACAAGAAAGGGCCACACAAAGAGGCTTTGTTTGGAGGAAAAGCGATAGACTCTCGGTAATAAGCATCTATCTCAATCCAAACGAAGAGATAGATAGATAGAGTTCCGGCAAAAACTGGATAACCAGGAAGATTTCATGGCTGAAACCGAAGGGGAGATCCTGGTGGCCGGAGACTTCAATGGCACAACTGAGGAATGGGGGATGCCAACCGCATACTCACGAGGAAGGCAAATATTAGAAATGGCCTTAATGTTGTACACGTAGGAAACTCGCCCACGTTCAGGAGACCTGAACGTCACCTTCGCGACGGAATCGACATCCGCAAGACTATACGCGCAACGACCATCAATACGTAATCTTCAATCGACGAGGGTACCAACGAGTTCTAAATTGGAATCTAACACGAGCTCCGAGGTGGTACGTTAATGAGCTCGACGAAGTGCTTCTCATGTCTGTGATCAAAGAAGGGAAATGTGCTGTTCTCCAACTTGAGGGTGCTGCAGAAACAAAAGCTGAAGCCATGATGAAACTCATACGGCTTGCATGTGAGTAGCCCCAACAGAAACAGGGTCCCAGTGTACAGGTGAACGAATTCGCGCATCGGAGAAGATGACTGCAGCTGAGACGTACAGTGGAAGCAGAAGACACTCTGAGCTTATAGAAGGCATTCTATCGGAATTCAGAACCACAAGATATGAGATCAATACTAGCAAAAAGTTTAAGTGGGAGGATAATGCAAAAACTAGGACCTCGGGCGACCAACCCTGCCTTAAGTGAACAAAAGATTGAGCGCACAGTAGACACGCTTTTCCTAACTCACCCTGTCAGGCCCCCCGACACGACTCTGACCCAACGATACTAAATTACAGCTTTCAGCGAAGAAAAGTTGAGTCTAGCAATAAAAACTCTACAAAACCGAAAAGCCCCGGACTGGACGGATTACCGACGGAAGTTCTGAAAGCGATTGCCCAAACCTGCCGACAGCTACTGCTGAACATGTATAGCAGCTGCCTTGAGGAAAGTGCTTTCTCAGGAGTTGGAAGACACAAAGGTTGGTGCTGATCAGCACAGGCAAAGGAGACTCGGATTTCCCATCTGCGTACAGACCACTTTGCATCCTGGACACTCTTAGGGCAACTAATACTCAAAGAAGATCGTACTATAGGCAACTGATCTACGATACCACGTAATGCCCTTGAAGAAATGAAATCACCTCCGGAGAAGGAGAGGGATCGATCCTGTTACCTGACCTCTGGAACATCTCATACGATGGCATACTTTGCATGGAGATGCCTGAAGATATCTTCCTGGTAGGGTACGCAGATGATATCGCCGGCAAACGCCGCGGAGAACGCGCATTTTAAGCTGAATCAGGTTATCAGACGGATGAACTCATGCATGGATAACCAAGGTCTTAGCCTAGCTACAGAAAAATACCGAGTTAGTCCTTCTGATCAAGAAGAGGATCCCGACCATCGTTAATTTCCAAATCGGGCCCGAAATTATAATAAACAAGGGATCAGTGGAATACATGCGACTGTGGCAACAGATAAAGCCCGTATTGGAACGAGCGTCGAAGGTCACAATGTCACTAAGTTGACTGATGGCAAACGGAGGCTACTAATGCCAATCATACACGCAATTCTTCTATATGACTGTGCGACGGGCGCAGACGCACTCCGGAAAGAAAAGTACGGGAAGCAGATGGCAGCAGTGCAGAGACGGTGTCGGAACCAGCCGTCTGGAGTGGAAGCGGCAATGGAGAAGGTAAAGGAGCTCACGAAACGGCAGTTGCAAGATCGTTGGAAATCGGAAAGCAGAGGACGATGGACTGGGAAGCTGATCAAGGACATGGCTAAATGGAATGGACGGAAATACGGCGAAGTAAACTACAACGTCACTCAGTTTCTCACCGAACACGGATAGTTCAACGATTTTCTTCACAACATCGGTAAAGTAAACACCCCACCTAACCACACTTTTTTCAATAGGTCAACGACGGGAGCTGGGAAGCAGCCCAGAAAATATGGTCGAAAAGATGCCGATGAGCCATGTGACCTGGAGCCTAATTTGTTTCTTCGTAGAAGTCACACTCAAGGCAGCAAAATGCAAATATATCTTTAACAGGCTGTTGAAAGCCTCACCGGCAAGATAGGATAAGCCCACACAAGAAGATAAATATCAAAAAGCCAGTTCCCAAAGGGGAAAGAAATCGCCACCACTCTGAAATAATGCGAAAACGGATTCGGAGTGGATCCTGTCAAAATGAAAGGTGTTAAGGTGGTTTCTAGGGGGAATGAGAATCGCACAATACCTTGAAGCAGAGCGGGACAGCTTCTCGTCGTTACTAGCTTCCCTTAGGCAAAAAAAAAAATGCTCAACTAGGATATATTGTACTTAACTTTTGCATAATTTCTTCCACTTTTCCTGATTGTTGGAAGTTGACCCTCGCTATACATGTTCCTTAAAAGCCCCAGGCCTCTTCGTCGACTGACTTTCAGCCAATAACCATCTTATCATATTTATGAAAACTTTTCAAAAAGACTCTGGCTAACCAAATTGTAAACTTCATCAAGCAACACAATCTTTTATCTCCAAGTTTGGCTTTCGAGCTAATAATAGCTGTTCTACAATTCTCGACGATATAAGGATTAATTTTGATAAGGATTTCTTACCTGTGCTATGTTTGCTTGACTTCTCAAAGCCTTTTGATAGTCTTAATCATAAGGTGCTATGTCAAAAACTTACGACTATACCATTTAGCCTCTTAGCTGCAGAAGTTCCTCAGGGGTCTATCGTCGGCCCGATTCTATTTTGTCTTTTTGTCAATGAACTGCCAAAAGTCTGTTAAAATCTTCATATCCATTTATATGATTAAGGTAGTCATGTATCGGCATAAGAACCGATGATTTTCGACCTGAGATAATGTGGCACAAGGTAACCTCTTTGCATCCTGAAATTTGTAGCGTTTTTTGGCAGCTGAACTGGATGTTGCATATTATTCTCAACCAAGGTAGGATTCAGCGTACTTTCTACTATATATATGCGCATGGCAACTTAAAATATGGGGTAGAATAATTTTTACGCAACGGATAGGTATTCCGTCTTCTCCTATACGATTACGTACAATATTTAATACGTCAAGTTCTGAGACAACATCAAAATTAAAGTCAAAACGGGTGGAAAGTCCGTTTAGGAGTTAAACGTGGTTCTGTTATAGCAATGGAAGTAAACATATTATTAATATTGTCTATATCAGGGATACTATTTACTATTAGTTTCTTTCCAACGACAATTGACCGCCAGTTGTTCTATAGTCTTTTGGAGCTTTGTTCAGGTTTTAATTTTGATAGAAAGTATCTGTTCTTGGCTCTTTTAGTAATGAAGGTGGAATATTTACGCGCACGACAGAAAGTTTCCCAATTAAGAGTTGTTGGCCTTGACTTCCATGTTAAATAAAGCTTGGTGGACTTCATGCGTGAACCATGGGCATTTAATATTAGGCACGCAACTAAGTTGTCGCTGTTTTTCGATGAAAATGCAACTTTATTGTGAAAAAATGGTTACAAATGAATCATTCGAAGTATTTTTCCCATCTTTCTGACAGAGCTCAAATACCGTTACGGTAAAAGTGTTCATCTTTTGAGGCTACCCATGAATCAAGCCATATTTGATGTCTTCATATGAGCGGAACTGCTGACCAGCCAGACTATGTGCCATCGGACGGCGCAATATCTGGGGAATATGGCGGATGGGGTAGGACTTCCCATTTGAGCGTTTCCAATACCTGGAAATACCCAATACCCAATACGGGTTTGGCAACGTGAGGCTGAGCGTTGTCATGCTGTAGAATCACTTTTTCGTGCCAATGCTCGTATTGTGGCCGTTTTTCGCGCAGTGTTCGCCTCAATCGCATCAATTGAAGTCGATACCGTTCCCCAGTGATGGTTTCGTTGGGTTTCAACAGTTCATAATAAATAACACCGACCTGGTACCACCAAATACACAGCATAACCTTCGCAGAGTGTATATTCGGCTCATCCGACGACGTACCCTTCCATTTTTGCCGCTGGAGCAGTTGTTTGCAGACGAAAAAACGACCCTCAACGTCCCTTGGCTCCAAATCATAAGGAGCCCAAGTTCCTTGTTTTTGAATCATTTCCAACGCATGCCATCGCTTACGAGTATATATGGCTTGGCGGGTAACTCCTAATGCTGAAGCAAGCTATTCTTGCATTTGGCACGGATCTTCATCCAATTCAGCGTCTTCGAAGGATTTTGGCCTTCCTTCATGCGGACGGTCATAAACATCGAAATCACCGTATTTGAAGCGACGGAGCCAATCACGGCACGCTTCTTCACTTAGAGCAGCATCTTCGTAAACTTTTTGGAGCTCTCGATGAGCTTCAATCGCCGTTTTCTTCGAATAAAAGAAGAAAATCAACACTTGCCGGAAATGACGATTATTTGGCACAAAACCAGACATATTCACACAACCAAAAGTAAATGACGCCAAAACAAAATCACTAATGTGTCAAAACAGTTGGTTTACCATATGTTTAAGCTTGATTCATGGCGTTTTGGATATGTCAAAATCGGCCAGCACTTACTGTTGCAGCCATCTATTGAGAACTTGCGACAGTTTTCAAGGGGACATATCTATAGAAGATATCTAATATTAATGCTTGCAAAAAATTTACTTTATCATTTACATTTGATCAGTAATAACCATTGCGATGTGGTAGGAGGCGACCAGCACCAAATTCATTATCTGTGCTTGAGAAGTCTCTAAATTCAAATTATGTCGAAGAAGGCGGCGATATAACTCAATGTTGTAAATGCAAAAGATTAAGTCATAGATAATTGGCCTAGAAGCAAAACATTAGATCGGTTTGAAGCCATAACAACGTCAAGAAGGCTTGGAGCTTTATTAGGTAGAAAGCGGGTAGCAAATGAGTTCACTACCGATAGCCCTGAGCCAGCCGTAAAATCTAACAATTGGCGACCCTTATTATCAGTTTTTTAAAAGATCTGCGGTTAAAACGCAACAAGTAATTATGTGCTTGTAGGGTGCAGTATAACTACTGATGGTTTGCCGAAAAGAAATGTTCTGGAGGCAATACCAATGCCTTGTATAGCCATCACCCACTTCCAGCAAAATATATTCAAGCACGCATCGAGGCATATGCCTTGATTCCGAAATGAATCATCAAATAACCTATGTATCTAGCGTAGAGTGAGGTCTTGTAAACTCTTTTTGCACCACACACATTAGCAAATATCAGTGCAGCTTTCATCCTGAAAAACAAATGAATTTCATGTTCACACCCAGTTTGTAACTGAAATTCCGTTTGTCTTGTCCTTCAACAAGACTTGTCGGCATAGACATCATTGGTCGTACACAATGAGCTGTTTAAGAAAAGGCAAATAAAGACGAAAGCCGGAAAGTTAATGTTGATACGAGTAAGACCCACCGCAAATGAAGAACGTAATGATCGACATTCGTCGTCATTGCTATACCGTCGAAGCATTTGAGCAGGTTATCTTCCTATGAGTGAATTTTAACCGTATAAGTGACATCTCAATGGAAACATGATGGAGATCAATCCTGAAAATTGTTCCTATTTTTGTTTGGCAAAGTGTCTTCAATCTCCTAATACGAGAGATCAAAAAGATGCTGCTCAAAGTATTGATCCTTTCATTGGCGCCAAAAGCCGAACGAAATGCTGAGACATTTCGTCGTAAACCAAGTGAGTATCGTGCACAAGGATGGCACAACTGTACAAAAACACGTAAATAGGAAATCAAGCACGTATCCTATGATACGGCTGTGAATCCAGACCAAGTTCAGATGTTTTGTAACAGATAGACTCTCAATGAGTCATCATCACAGACCTAGATTTGTGTGCCATACTAAACTACCTTTGAATAAGGAGTTGAAAATTATAAGACAAATTCTGCGGAAGGGAAATGGAAAAACACAAGCAAAACAAACTTTGGGAAATCATTTCACGACGTGGCAACACACTTATACGATTCCAAATACTTCAATAGTGGACATTGAAAATGATCTATGAAGCAACTTAGAATTGAATTCAATACAATGTCGTTAATTCTCTAAGCGCATTTCCCAAAGGAGTTAAATGAGGCAAGACTGGTTTTCACATCGTGATTGAACAATAGGACCCTATGGTTTGTTTTCTATTCTTCTTTTTTTCTCAGGAATTTACCAACACTTGACAATAGATTCTTCATCAATAGAAATCAATAAAAATTGGATATTAAATCAACAGACCCATGAAAAGTCAGTAAGTGTGAAAATTCTCAACAGCCAGAGACTTGGAATTAACATTATTAGATGCTCTGGCTATCTCAAATCATAAACCACTTCTCACAAACTTGATTAAAGGTGACAAGTGCCTTCCTTCCAACCTCACTTAATTTTCAAATGTCAATTAAAAAAAAAAACAAAAAAAAAACCAACAAATCCAACAATCTGACCTCATTCGAGAGCAACTTCCTCTCACCAAAATATCTTGTATCTTTTGAACAAAAAGTTAATCTTCCACTTTAACCAGCTGAGCCACTTGAACAACAATACCCAGAGCCTCCGTTCTCTAGTCTCTGGTCACCTCTAAACATTCACTAAGAATTTGCCCGAGAATCGACCTTACCACTCCACAGGCGAAACAGCCGGAGAACACAACTTTCAAACAAAATCAAAAAAAAAAAAATAAAAAAATAAAACAATAACGAAATGAGGAGAAGGGAAGAAAAACGACTTAAGACCTCAAGAGCAATAAATAAATAAAACAAAGAGTATCTGATGAATTTCCAGTTTGTGTGCGTTGTCATTTGGTCTATCTTCTGATCCCCTTCTGGCTGGTCTTCGATGAAGTAGTATCTAAATCTGGAACCATTCTCAGATACCTCAGGTTACCAAACAAATACAATTTCAATTCCTCGTTTCTTCACCCTCTTTAGTAAGTGAACGTACTCATACTTCATCGACTGGTGTTTTGGTCTTGGTCGTTTGATAAATCCCATCCCATGCAAGGGAGAACACAAAAGTAGAACCTGGGTTCAGAGAATGCAACATAGTACGAGTATCCGTATCTATAGCTCCAGTAAGAGAGAAAAATACTCAAACAACAATCGAGACCAGATCGAGATTTTAATCTCTCCTCCTTGACTGCTTGAGTTTCTTTAGAATTTTTGTCGAAATGAAATAAAGTCGCGCTCATTATAAAGCTATTTCGAGAGGGGCGATATTGCTTTAGATTGAATCCCCATACCAGTGGTTGTTGTGTCGCAACCTGCTAACTGGTATCCAAAAAGGAGTTGGAATGGCTGTCATTAGTGCACTCATGGAATTAGTGTATCTACTCGTACGTATCTATTAAAAGAACAGCCCACTCAGGCTGTCGAATTTACATGCGTATTGATTTATGACGTCCCAGGCGGTTTGATAGTGGTAACGACTTGTATTCCTATCGTGTCCTAGTCTAGTTGTACTGGAATACTTATACTCGTACATTGAAAGTGTTACATTGACACTTGTCTTGCCTGTCAGCATTATTCCGACACTGTCGCCGATTCTTATTGAAAAACAACTAGGATGTAGGATCCATGGATTCACACTTGCGGATCACAGAAGCCTATAGGGGTCGATAAGAATATGATACAAACACAAGAAATGATTCCTTCTCGATACACTGATGACAAATATAATTTTCCTGGATTCTCGTCTCGATTTCAGTCAGCCCCGGTTATATTTCTAGACGAGTGTTTGAGAATGAGTATCTAGAATCACAATGAACAAGTAAAAAAGAGACATTTCTTAATGAAATATGATATACGAGACCGCCTATCGGGGGGATAGGAGATGACATGATAGATGGTGATTATGATGAAGATACAGAGAGAAGTAAGGCAGCAACACATAATATTCGAGCAGCGTCATTTGATGCCTGCCACAACTGTCGAGGGAGTGCTAGATTAGATTACATTGATACGTTGTCATCTTTGGCATCCTTGTCGATTGTTTTGACAAATTTTGCAACTGAAACATGCAATTAAGTGGTGACTGTGAGAGATGATTTAATGGGACGGATTAAGAGTTACTGGATGCAGTTTAAAGTTTGAATTCTTGAATGATTAAGTGAGTAGGTATAGTGTATATAGTATTTCCAGTGAGGTCATCTATTGGCAATTCAATTTTGTGATATTGTTTGTGACTGAAGTGACAATGTGTTTGTGTCATCGATACAAACGACATCACCAAGTAGGCTAAAAATAACAAAAACTTCCTTTACAACATTGTGACTGGTGATGAAACGCGCCAAACTTCTGGGTGCAATGCGCCAGACGAGCCAAAACCCACAAAATTTCGTTGGGAGAAGTCAAAAATGGAGACAATGTTGATTTGCTTTTACGATGCCCAGCGCATTGTCCACAAACGGTTCGTTCCACACCGGGCCAAACAGTTATTGCACAATTCTATCTTAGCGTCTTTCCGCTATAATTTTACTCTCTTCATAGTTGCAATATATGTATGGACTAACCTATGAGTCCTTTTGCTTGAATGAAACTTGCAAAACCGTTTCACTGTATAAATGCAAATACGACACGAGAAACTGTAACAATTACAGATCGTTTAAACTCATGCGAATTACAATAAAAATATACGACCGAGTTTTAGAAGCAATGTAACCAAAATTGATCCAAGACGGTTTTGGGAAAGGCTACTCGATACACGAAGCAGTACCAAGGTTACATATAACGACAGAGAGACATCGTGACGCTGTGAAAGATCGGCACCTCGATCGATCAGGAGAAACTGTACAACAGAGAATAATCAGAGAATTTAAGGTGAATGACAAACAACATTGCCTTTCAATGTCCCGCAAGATTTCAAATTGCTCGCTCAAATGAATTTAGAACGATTTATTTTCTTTCACCGACGGCATTGTCGCAAGTATCAATGTGCAGTTCTACGGACAGGAAATAATAAAATTTGTCAATGATCAGGCATACAGCCCTTCCGAACTCACAAATTTAGCTTCAGGGTCCAATGAACGGAAATATACTTAGGTTTAGTCGTAAATGATTAGAGACATTTTCAATGGCGATATCACAGAGTGGTCGTAAGCGTAGGTTATCTGAACGGGTGTAATATTCTGTGACCGAAAAATGCCTGTGTAACGGGTGACCAGATAGCAATTATAGTTTTTTCTATTCAGCAGCTGTCAAAATATTCAGGAAGGTTTTCCATTTCATCATGTATCGTTTTACACATGAAGAACGTGCGGAAATTATTAAAAAATATTATCGGAATTCCGGCTCAGTTGTAAATATGCAACGTCGATTTAGTCGTGAGTGTGCAGCCAATTCGTCGCACTGTAGAAAAGTTTGAGCATGATAACACTGTTTCGGATTTTAAGCCACCAACCAGAGGTACGAAATGAAAAAAACATAGCCGCCGTAGCGGCCAGTATCGAAGAAGTCCCAGAAATGTCGATTCGGAGCCGATCAGCTGAATTGGGCATCGCCAGTGAGTCAACCGGCTTATTTTGCGGTTGGATTTGGGTCTACAAGCGAACGACCATAGACAACACCGTGATTTTACTAATTGGGCGCTGAAATGTTAGCCGGAGATCCGGATTTTGGCCAAAAACTCATCTTTTCGGACGAGGAACATTTTTGGCTCAGCGGCTATGTCAACAAGCAAAATTGCCGTTATTGGAGCGAACACAATCCACAAATCAATCTAACCATCAATGCATCCACAAAGATTGGCTGTTTGGTGCGGTTTTTGGTATGACAGCATCATCGGACCTTATTTCTTTCTGTGGTCTGAGCTCGAGAACATCAATATATCAGAGCTGTGGTTCCAACAAGACAGCGCTACTTGACATACAAGCCATGCAAGGCCCGAAGTTATGAAGGATTAATTTCTGGGCTGGATCATCTCACGGCGAGCATTGGCCGCCGCTACCACTCGATTATTTTCTTCGGGACTACGTCAAGTCCTTAGTCCACGCCAACATGCCAACCACTTTGGACGAGCTCGAGGCCAACATACGGCACGTTATTGCCGGAATAACGCCGCACATATTGAACCGTTTCATCAAAAACTGAAGCGAACACTTGAAGCACTGCCAGCGAAACTGAGGCGGCCATTTGAATGACATGCTATTTCACACAAAACGGCATGAACGTAGCTCAAAAATAAAGCCAGAATCAATTTTATATCTCACACCGTTGTTGTTTTATTTAAATTGTTTTCCTATCGTTCTTATCTGGTCAGCCTTTAGACTGAAGGCCGGCACCATATGACAGACAGCCGGTCCGGCATCAACATCACAAAGTCTGACGTTTTTAATGTACATGTGCGCAGAATGTTTTGTGATAGCAGTGCTATTTGCGTTTCTCACAGAGACTTGACTTCATCTCAGACAAAAACTGGAATTAAATCGTGAACGTTTTCGTGCGATGATTTTTTATGATTTGTGACGTGGATTAACTCAACAACAGTGTACCGACTTCTGGTGATGAAGTACCATCCCGGGTGACCGTGTTATCCAAATGCAATCGTGGTCTTTGTTTGCTCCAGGACGAATTTCGTGAAGGTTGTCCAAGATCGGTTATTGTGCCAGAAAACATCGATGCTGTACAGGAACTGATATTGCAAGATCGTCTTGTGACTTATTGTAAAATTGACGCATGTTTGGGCATTAGTTGCACTTCAGAGAAAAAAAAAAATACGTCGCAGCTGCTTTAAATGGACTCTAACAAACGAAATGTCCTTAAAACGCTTGGCTCTGCGCTAAACGCACTGATGTGTCCCCATCTTTTTAATATTGTTCATAAGTGTAACTCTCTGTTTTGTTTAAAAAAAAGTGGTCTTCAGTGGTCTTCTGAAATTTTGATGGCTTTGCCCGCCGACTGTCTTTTGACTCTGGACTTACAGATGCAATAACACCATAACTCCTGTTCCTAGGAATGGTTTTGTCCTGAAAATCTGAGCCAGGAAAGTAATGTAGTCGGGTCTTCACAGATGGCTCTAAAACGGATCTAGGATTCGGCGCTGGTGTCTTTTTTTTTTGAGGAGGAGGACGAAAACATTATGAAGAATCAGCCGTCGGAATATATATTGTATAATATATCTGTGGCGACAGATAAGTTTCGCTGAAGACTCTCACCTATGGATTGCTGTACGCAGTCCAAAGAGTGATTTCACTGAGTCTTGCTTGGGTTTCTGGGATCACGGGAAATTAAATATCCAATAAACTTACTGGGATCAAAGGAGTTTCTCAGGACCCAAACCTGCACTAAAACTGCATCTCCCCTCGGTTAGGGCTTTCGTTTCCCTTTAGGGATTTATGTGAGCATAACTGCAGATGACATGATTTTCGAGTATGCTTCTAGACTAAAGGAATGCTTCTCTATGCCGATTAGAATTCAGCCACTTTCATGCTGTGCTTCAGCAGGGAACAATGTGGACTCCGTCGAACGGAGTACTTCGCTATTTCGTACAACGTAAGTGTGCTATCACAACATCCTGCGACGCTTGTTGTGAGAGTGATTACGACACCGCGGAACACTTTCCCTCCCTGAGAGTCTGCTCTATGCTCGCTTCTGTTTGCTGTTGCTAATATAGTGTATGCTGGTATTCTAGGCACTTTTCAATAAAAGCATTGCTCGAAAAAGTGCTCAAAAATTGCATGGTCAATCGACATATATCGACTATATCATCCAGTTGCCTGATTAGCCAGCTAGATCAGTTTCTGTATATCTTCATCAAGTGAGAACCAAACGAGAATATCATTGTGCTGTAACTTCTCTACTCTTCGTTTGAAAGTAGATTTTTGTACAAAAAAAAAAAAAAAAACAATTGAAGACTCCATTAGTGCAAAAGGTAAACATAAATTTTGGACAGTCATAAACTGTAAAATAGTTCGAACTTGGTTCCAGTTTTGCTGAACGGATGAAGTTGATTTTCAGTTAAACAGCTTGATAAGCATGAACAATTTTCAAGCCCATCTCTTAAATGTCACTAATTGATATCAATTTTTGGGTCAGTACATTCTAAACATCTTATTTAATACAATACAAGGAGTCCCGTATTTCGCTGCCTCCTGAAGGAGGACGAGGATCATCCTGCGATCCAGATCTGTAACCTAAAGACTGCAACTGACTTTGAAATAAATCGCCCGAAAATGGGAAAGAGTCCTAGTGACCTAGTCTTATTTATAACCATAAGTCTAATTTAAGATTTAAGAAGGTTTTTACCTCCAAAAGTCGTCTTCTACGGTCCCTTGACATCATAACTCTTACTCCGTTCCGTGTGCAAATCTATACCGTAAATCACTGGTGTTGACATAAAACAGACTTCCAGGAGCAATACATCTTAAAAAGGACATTTGTGAAAATTTATAATACAAATAAGAAAGTTAAATAATTCTTAAGTATCCGTACGTTGTTAATTTATTTCTTAAATATCCGAATGGCTCTGTTACGTGATCTTTTTTTTTTGTATTTTTTTCTATGTTTACCAAAATTTAATGGTCACGCAATAACTTACCGACTATTTATGAATGAAGGACACTGTTTGGAAAACTTTACGAATGTATTCCGCTTGAGTTCAAAAGTTTTAAATTGATGATGTTCCCATTGTCGTTGATAAATTCAGGAGGAAGCACCCTAAATTGTTAAAATGTCTCTGTCTACTGGACAAAGTTGAGGCTATTTTTAAAGAACCAATTTAATTGTGGAAGCAAAGTGAAAGCATAACGGGAAGCCTTATAATGATTCACTTTTATAATAGCTCCATCAACTGTAAGAATTCAAAAACTTAGTAAGACTTTGTAATAATTTATTTGGAAAGTCAATACTCATGTGGTATCTTGGAATTCATTTTTGTTTTTTTGTCTTTGGTTTCTGTTTTATGATAAAATATCACATTTTATCGATTTGACACTTTGATTGACAGTATTCTCCATGAGTTGTTCAATACCCGTAGCAAACTGTGCACGTAATTGACGCAAATGCATTGTTTATATGACAAAGGAGTCACTTATTGCAAAATGCATATTTGAAAGTAATTGGTGCTGGGTGAACACAAGTAGTATTGTCATAAGATTGCCTGAACTCAATGTGTGTCAACAGTTATTGACATAATTTGCATGTTGGAAATCTGTCAAAATATCAAAACCCATTGAAACAAGATTACAAATTTGTACGCAAGACTGCAAGGTATTACACAAGAAGTATCTATAGACAGACGTTGGCATTCTATGCCATCCATCCACTCACAACAATTGCGTCAATTAAGGATGTCAGGTAAAAAGAATGTTCGGGTCCTTTTTGGCTTTAAATTTAATTTCTTTCTACCCTCCCTACTTGCTTGCCCATTTAGATAGGAATTTCGTATGCAATTTCGTTTGGAATGCATTGAGAGGTATTTATAATTCGCATTAATTAAGCCATTTGTGTGAGAAGGTAGGTATTCATACTCGTATGTGTTATCTTTAATTATCATACGTATTATAGGGGCAGTGAATTTCCTTTCTTGCATTTTTTTTTGTTATTTGAAAATTGATTAAAAGCCAGCTGTCGGTATTTTATCATTCTGATACGATTGCTCAGAATTGAATAAACATCGGAAAAGTGTCTAATTTCACCAAGTTTAAGATAATCGTTTTATCGCATAAATTTTGGCATTCCTTAGATTGAACGAAACACCTTTCGGTATGAGAACAGGACTTGAAAATTCGCTCGTTTTATGTTCGGCACCACTCCCTGTGTTATAAAGCGTTATTTGAAGAAAAATCTGTTTTCGAATCATTTTGTTCTTCTTCGCTGTACATTTTAAAGGTACAATTTTACTAGCTCAGACAAAAGTTCTGAGAAGAACTTGATAAGAATTTTCCAATTGTTAGCGTACTTAATTTAACAGCTTCATTAAAAATTGTAACTAGTCGTTGTGCTACTAATCCAATCGAAAACACAATTTTCTTTGGAAGAGTTTTAAGCCAAAAGGCCGAAGGAGAACAAAAACCCAGAAGCCTTTCTTAAACGTGTTAAATTTCAACCCTACCAAGAACTGAGGCAACAAATAATACAGAGTCTCAAATTGTTTGCTATTTAGTCAAGAACATTAATAATTATGCCTCATCCCAACGCTCATTCACAATGATATCCCAGATGTCAGCTCTTTGGATAAGCTCAATCCCCTTATCCAAATGGTATGTATGCTTCCCTTTCTTGTAGAGAAGTATTCTTCTACGCTTGCAAAACAACTCCGAAAAGATGGAAAAGACTAATCTTCTGCTTCTTCCTCTTGCAGACCCATTCTAACAGTTAGCTCACGAGATATCCTGAAACACGAAAACATCTAAACGACCATCAGTACAGTTTTCGTAGCAACAGATACCTAGACTGGGGGCATGTCTGACCGAAAAATGGAACCAAAACCTACATCAATTAGATAAAAGCAAGTTAGTTGTACTTGATATATCAAATGCATTTGAAAGAGTTTGGGATCAGGGTTGGAATCGATGAATCTTGTATTCAATGGATTAGTAGCAACCTTTTGGAACGTTCGATTTGAGTTGTTTAGTACGGATTCAAGTCCGAAGTCCACAAAATAAATGCTAGCGTGTTAGAGCTCCTTTCTACAATATCTCTAACACTCTTTTTAATTTTCATTAATGATCTCTTGTCTGTCACTTACTGTACAGTATATTTTTTTATTGGTGACGGTACTCTTTGATTGTCACATCCCTTTACGCACTCATGCCTCGGCTCATTAAATTCCAATATTAACAGCAGCGGAACCACCATTTACTGATGTCTTGCATACCTTTTCCATATGCTTTTCGACCGTAAATCTATTGTATCCTAAAACCACCATGGATTTCTCAAAGGTAGATCTACAACCACCAACTTAACGAAATTCGTATCAAGCACTTTATGTGCACTAGAATCTGGAAATAAAGTTGACTTGGTTGCCCTTGATAGAATAATGATATAATCCCTCTAAAATTAAAGGCTCTTGGTTTCCAGAACAACACTACTGCATTCTGTTTAGGTCCACGATTTCTAGCCCAATTAAAGCCACCTCTGGTGTTCCTCAAGGTAGCCACATTGGTCCATTATTATTTATTGTGACTATTAATGATCGCTGAAAATTCATACATATCTTGTTACGCAGATGATATGAAAATCTTTAGACATGACAGGCTATAACTTCGTCTTCCTACTTCACCTTCTTGCTATCTTATCTCCAATCTGCCCGTAGTATCAATCGCGTGATTTAGGTGTTATTTATGATAAGGAACTCAATTTCCGTTCTCACATAAATAACATGATGAAAAATGCCATTGGCTTCATCAAGCGCTGGTCTATGAAGTTTTCCAACTCTTATGTTACCAAATCTCTCTGCATAACCTTCGTTAGACTACTTCTTAAATATGCAAGCTAAGTTTGGTCATCCTACTACAGAGCTCTCATCCTCCGGGTAGAAGCTGTTCAACGCAGGTTTTTTCGATTCGCTTTACGTGGACTTCCCTGAAACGAAACTTATAAATTTACAACTCCTTTCTATACGCCGAAATGTTGCCGATATTATCTTTATTCATCAGATCTTAGTTGATAATATTGATTGTCCTTCTTTACTTAAACTTATCTCTTTTAACACCAACTCATGTAGATTCTAATCTGAACAGAACAAATTACGGGCACCTGGAGGAAATGTCTAGAATGCTTCGTGAAGTTAACTATATTCTGTCCGTCTCTTCGACTACCACTGTGAGATGCCGTTTTTCGTTTCGTCAAAATTCAAACTTTCAGCTCTGTTGAAATGACAAAATATTCGAATGGAGTGGAATATGCGATGTAGGAAATATAATACCTTTCCTCCTCTGTCCTGGCCTCAATATACGAGGTCCGTTCCAAAGTAAACAGAATTTTTTAAAAATAGGAACATCAAAGGGCCTTTTTTGGCAAAACCTATTTGTTTGAAACAGTCCCGTTCCGACTCAATACAGCGATTTGCACGGTTTAAAAGCATGTCGAGCTGTTTTAGATTGTCTCAACCGGATTGCCCTTCAGGTACATTTCGGTACAGGCTTTTTGATGGCTTCTACGTCCACAAAACGCTTTCTTTTCATCAAAAAAAAAAAATGCATTTTTCCGAAAAGGTAGAAATCGCACGGTGCCAAGACAGGCGAATACGGGGAGTGGTTGACAGTTAAAATGCGATTTTGTCTTCACTTTTGACTTCTGCAAACGAGATTTTGTAGGTTTTGACGCGTCTAGCCCCTTCCACTCGGCATTTTGGAGCTAGGCTTCTGGATCATGTTGAAAGCACCCCGTGTCAACACCAGTCACAATTTTCTAAAATAAGTTTTTACTCTTTCTGGCCTCCTTGATTATGTCCTTCGAATGTTGAATTCTGATAAATTTTCGGCTGTCAGTCATTTTTGTACCTATGACACAAACATACTGTCACTTGAGACGCAATAACTCTGCTGTTATTCGTCCTAATGTCATGTCAGTAAATGCTTTTACAGCAAAGTTGGAGTGAAGTCCTTGAAATCGTTTTCCTTAAACTCTAAAGTAGCCCTAGATGGCCGATCATCATAGAGCTGCAGTTCTATCAGGTTATAACATAAGTATTGCGAGACTCTTGAATGTTGATTTGCGCCAAATGCAAAAATTTAGTCGTCAATTAGACGGACAACACTTCTGTCCACATCTCAGGCAACTAAAAACATTGGTTGGCTTTGACGAAAAAAATCATCCCGAGATCTAAAATTTTTTCCATCAATGAAGTTTTGCAGACTTGGCAACATGTGGGAATCGGAAGGTGCTAAATCTTGAAAATAAGGCGGATGCGCCACTTTTTCCCAACCAAACTCCTCTAACTATGTGCAGGTGGTTCTGAATGTATGAGGGCGAACGTTATCCTGTCATCTTCACGGTTGGATTTCTTTCGACGGTAGACTTCAGGAGCTCATCGTCTAGCTCTTCTGGTCTACATTAACATTGATTTTTGTAGCATAGAAACATTGCAGTGTATTGTCCGACGAAGTCGCCGATACGAAGTAGTAAATATACACTGATCGCCAAATGTCAATTCATGTTCAAGCTGTATGCCGTTTGGATAAGTGTCTAGCGACAAAATAGTTTTGACCAAAACTAGATTGGAAGCGCTCACAACAGACATCATATTAACGCTACAGTAACTGTCGTCAAGGGGCCTCTCATAAGCAACCATGAACCTAGACTGGTCATTCCTTGTACGGAGAACTATTATGATACATCCGAAATTGCCAAAAATTGCTATTTATAACATTTAGAGACAGCACCATATTTCTGACCCAGGAGCTTATCTAGAAGCTTATTGGGATGTACCATGCGACAAGACCGGGGCTTGCACTATTCTGTCATATTTATAAAATTAAGACTAAGTATATGTTCAACTTATCAATTTGGCAAGTAGATAACTGTTGTAGGGGTTCGTGTCTCCATGTTTGCTGGAGCAAGAGCTTACTTGCGAGCAATTAGCAGCGCAGTCATAGGCCCAATACAAACTTTTGCACTTTCGGTAAGCCACCAGGCATACCTTATTTTTAAAAAATATCTTCAAAAGCTGCAACATTCCAATATTAAGTTCTAAAATAGTTTGTGGCGATAAGATGATAACCAAACCTCGTGTTGACGCACGCTGTGTAATAACTGACATCATCCTCTTGAAACCAAATATCCTCGAGCACGTCTCTGGCTTTTTGACATAGGCCAACTTGACGTAACTCCGAAGAAAAAAGTCCAGAGGTGTTAAATCGCACGAGCGAGACGGCCAATTGACCAGCCAATTTCTTGATTAATAGCTCGATTCTTTGGCTTGCTGGGTGAGAAGTGGCTGTTGAAACCACATCCCACCAATGTTGAGTGCCGGCAATTGCGACCAAAAATTACATTCCAACATGTCTCAAATTGCTGCACCAAATTATGAATTGCAAGTCGTGTGGGGCGATTATACCGACCGAAAATTGGCGTTATAGTCACCCCGACTAGGAATTTTGATAATAAATTTTAATAATTTTTAAATGTTGCTCGTTCGAGTACTGAACCATGACTAAATAGTAGCCATTGACAAGCAAAATAGCAATGACAGTTCACAAAAACAATCATTTAAACAAAGCAGATGAATAGGTCGTAATGGGGAACGCTCAACTATTGTCATTCGCGATCATCGAAGCGATAAATTTGGCCGAAAATTGGAGTTGACATACAGAAAATTTTTAATAAAAACTTTATTTGTTAACGTTGTTAAAGCGTATACATTTCCATGATTAAATATTAGACAATCTTTAATACAACTACGACATCTGTCGAAAGACGGTATACGTGAGTTTAAAGAATGAAAAATCCTTTACTCATCTAACACAGTGAGGTTTAAAGATTTAGTTTGTCATACACCTCGCCCCAAGTACAATATAAATCCATTTTATCGTTATCCAGTTGGATTTCAACTACCGTACCTTGAATAACACCCTTAACTAAAGGTCCATCCGTATTAACTCATGTGGTGTTGTTGAACTTTCATTTGAATAGTGAATGGGGATGAAAAACCGTTTTCTTCTCTAGGAAAACATTAAATGTCCTAAGCTGCAGGGGTGTTGGTAAAATATGCTCTAACGTATGACTCAAGGGTACGATGACTTTGTTTAACAGGCCATATTTATTCAATTCATGATCAGTACCCCCTTGCGCCAAAGTACTCGTATGTAATCCCAATAACATATTCCCAACGAGGATATAGAAAACTCATGTCATGTCATTACGAGTACATATTTGGAAAATTTTGAATCATCTAGCCTACCTCCGTCACATGGCTCCTTTGATACTATTTAAAGAGTTTGCCCAAAAAAATTAAGAGTCAGAGACTGAAAAGATTGACCAGATTCAAAGAAACGCTGAACAAATTTTTCGGCTAATAATGTCAATGTATTTTACAAATCCCGAAAGTGCTCCAAATGAATCTAAATTAAAAGTTCAGAATTTATCTATACCAAAATTAATAGGCTCTTTGCAGAGATGCACCAAGGCTGCTGTTTTGGTCCCAGTTTTTCTAGCTAAACAAACGTAAATTTTCTTTTTACAGGAATATGTGCCTTTTACAGTGAATTTCGTGTGTTTTAGTTCTTTGAATGTATTAGGGTAGAGAGAGCCAAAGTCAAAGGAGGCCGACAAGGAGTTATCTATCGGATGTTAAACACGAGGACCTCGTTTGCAACTAAGGCAAACTACATGACAGTACAAATGTTAGCTTATTATAGGATGTTCGAACTGACCTGTTTGCATTACATGGTGCAGCAGACGCAAGCAGCAAAGTTTAGATTTTCTGTTGAACAGCCACTAATTTCTTTGGAATTGGTAGAGGCAAAGTTGCGGTGTTTAAGACCGTAGTATATACGACAACAACCTTGTTTCTGTAGTCGTAATCCACAAAAGATCTCACATCCATATAAAACGCCTGGCAATAAAAAAAGAATTGAGAGGATGTAATTTGGCTTTAGTTGAGAGTAAACTTTGTGGTTGTCAAAGAGAACGAAGTCCACCATTCATTTTCCTTATGGCAACACTATGTATAACGGCATGAGTTTCCAAGTTAGCGTTATGTTAACTCTTATACGCAGATATTTCTGAGCCTCAGCGTACTGTATTGTACAATATCGTTCATAAATGACGAGTAATTTAGATTTGGCAAGGTTTTCACATCGGTGGTTCAGTGGAGCCCAATATTATATTATGTTATATAAACAATCTTCATTTAGGAGACTTGTAGCCATATCTATCGTATGAAAAAGACAACTGCGAATAACTTTGACTACGTTGACATATGTACGCAACAGTAAGATCATTTTCATATAAAATAAAGAATGTTGGCCCGATAATGGAACCTTCTAGCATACTACAATAGACTATAAGAAACCCCGATATTTTATTGTTTCCCACCACACTTTGTTGTCTTCCATTAAAGTAAAAAGACAGTAATTTTGGCATGAGAACTAAGTCCTATATGAGCTTTCCATACTACACGGAACCGAAGGCTTCTGAGAAGTCTACAAGAGCAAGAAAACTCATCTCATTCTCATCTTTAGTTTTTTTTTCTAAAGCCTCGTAGCCTCTTTTTATTGGACAACTTTTGGACTTGATGAAGTTTAGATTTTTTCAAATATTTTCAGTCTAGATTCCGGTAGGTTCAAGTTATTTTTTATGGCAAATGACCTCATTTTGTCCTCTTCCAATAGGTTGAAAAAACTGAACAAAAAACTGGAGATGAACGAACAGTTTGACAAACTTCGGGTTGATTTCAATGGCGTAAGCAACAGAATTCGAGTCGACATTCATTGTCACCCATATCAATTATCTCAAACTGTTAGAAAGATTTTAGAAATGGGGGTTCAGAACACAAACGTTACAAATTCGGAATTTTGACTCTTCGAATGTAGTTTCTTCTTCAAGTCAACAAAAATATTGAAGTTACCTAAGTGACTGGATTATAGCTGATCTGATAGGGAGGATAGCTCTAGCGAGCTAAATTTGTATTAATACTCGCTATACCCGGCGTATACCGCGAATAATTCACAATCATGTTAAATAGCCTACAATGCTTAAAAAGGCTTAGAATTGTTGCCTTGGATTTTTTTTTTCATTTCAATTTATTAGAAGCAGCTAGTACTCTCTACAAAGACACCTCAAGGTTAAATATTTGTTTTTTCGTAGAATTTTGTACTACGAGTACATACTTGACTATATGGAATGTATAAAACCTTTTGTGAACTTGCTCGATTTCGAACACTTCCTGCCTATAAAAAGACTTCGGAATTTGGATGGAATAGGTGATATAAGGTGTTTTCTTTTAAAGAGCATAATGAAAGGTTTTAGTTTAAATGAACAATGTTTCATGACATCATTTTTGAACACGAAGGCATATGACTTCCTCAGTATTCGTCCTCTGTCCCACCCATCAGGCACTGAATATTGGATTCCAAGAACTGCATAGTTTGCGGTTTATCAGTATCTTCCAAAGATTTTCAATAGTTCCACAAGAAATTATTAAGTGACATGGCATGTAGCCCAAGAGCCCGATCCGCGAACTCTCGTCGCAAGACATAATCTCTTGGTTTAAGTTCTACACCAGCTGCACCTTGTACGAGTATTGGGCAAAGATTTTTTTCCAGTAAAGTCCTAACTTATACAACTGATATCGAATTGGCAATCTCGCATCTTTTGCCAAACTTTTACTCGCAGCGCCTTAGGTTTCCTTTGCAAGCACATTACCGTGAGGCGTTGTTGAATTTGTGAGCGTAAGTGACATGAAACTCATCTACAACACTACGCATAGTGCTGAGCTAATCGATTATGAGGTCCAAAAAACTCACGTACAATTTTTTTCTTTTCGTAAAATGAAGACTGATTCCCTTCTGGTGTAAGTCTAGTGCTGATGATTTGTCAACAATACTAAATATAAATGTCGAAGAACTATCAAAGATGACAGCACGTTCAATTTTGAAATATTAGCAGAGTATGTACGATAGATTGCGAAGAATGGCAAATCCTATCCGTCTGAAGAATGGGTATAACACTGTCATTGTCATCGTTTAAAATGGGACCATAGGTACATACTGACCACAGCTAATTTGTATGTCAATTACTTCGCATTTTCTGCTTCTGAAAAGCTGAATGACGCTCAAAATGTCAAGCAATTAGAATTCTTTAAAACTGAAATCTTTAACTGAAGAAAATTAACTCTTCCAAAAATATGCACTAAATGCCCAATTTGTTCATCAAATTTGGTCTACTTCCACGAGAAGTCAGTGCCCAATTAGCTCTTCTTCACCCATGTCAACAATCAGGACAGGTTTTTAAGTCATTTGTGTTTAAAAATAGCTTCGGACTTAGACATCATCTCTTGAGTTTTCGATATGTAATCGAGCATTAATTGTCATAGTATTGTATTAAATCTAAATTTACAAAATCAGCTTAAGACGGCAACACAAGCGGCAGGAGGTGCAAGCTCCCAAGCAAAACTTATGAGCAGCGAGATCGGTATTATGATAAATTTGTTTAAGCTGATTTTAACGCAAAACTAGGAAGGAAAGGCTTTCGCATACGATTTTAAGACACCTGTGTGTTAAGATTTCACAAACATCAAATACAACTAAATCTAATATACAAAAAAAAAACTGGCCCTAGACTGCTCACCTGAGGAACCTTTTCCCTTTCACTCCATTGAGTGAAATTAAAGATATCTGCAATGTAGGTATAATTCTATTTGATTTATTTACTGACATTGTCCAACATGACCTTTGAATTATACAAAAAAAAAAATAAGACAATAGATACGAGTACTAACCTTAGAATCACCTCCCATAGTATCCACTTTGGCCGCCATTATCCCATGTTTCCTGTGAGAAATTTCTGTTACAAGTTCGGTTTCTCGTACTTTTCCGCACCCACGTCACAGTTGTCAATTGTACAAGAAATTACCGTTGAATTGTCGACTTCTCTACAAACTCAAAAATCTCAAAAAATCAACGGCAATCGATTTTACAAACAACAAAAACAAAGAGACAAATTTCTGTTTCCCTTTCTATAATCTGAGTCGAGTGTAAAGTGTAAAGCGATTGTTGACGATTGTGTGTTTCTTGTTGTTGTTGTTTTGGGATAAACAATTTACAACCGCAAACAAGAGACCCAGACGACACACATGAACACAAACTCAGAACCGAATCTTGACTCAAAGAGGTGGCTTCCGTCGTATTACTTTACTACTACTGCTGCTGGTTCTACTGCTGATGCATCTGTCAAAATCAAATCGCACCGAAACCTCGTCGAGGGCAATTCCTTCTCTTCTCTTCTCTCTTTTTCAATTAAACAATTTCATTCACTTTTATTGCTCCTTCTTATCTTATCACTCGAATTGGAACGAAAAAAAAACGAACTTAGGAAAAATAAAACTCCACCCGAATTTTCACACACGGAAAGGCGAAGAGAAGCGAATTTTCACCGGAAAATCGCGCACCGAAAAGAGGAAATTCGGAAAAACTCACAAACAGAACTCACTCCGTTTTTTTTTCTTGTTGTTTTCGAGAGATTTTTCCTTAACAGAAAAAAAAAAGAAACGAAGGACGAGGCAAAGGTCAATCGCAGGCTAATTTCGTTCGATCCTGGCGGGGGTCGTCTTTCACTTTGTCTTTCCTCACCGCTCGAGCGATCAAATGACGATGCGTGTAAATAACAAAACGAAAATTGACTTTTCCACAACTCGGTTGCGTTTGGTTTTGTTTTTTTGTTGCCTGAATCGCGAGTATTCGAACAACCTCTAACTCACGGTAAATTGGAGTGAAAACAGAGAGTGAGAGTGTTTGCACTTGGGTTTTTGTTTAAACAAATTCGCACCGTAAACGAGAGAACAAAAGGAAATAACTCAAAGCACTGTGCACAAATTGTTTACTGAATTTTTTTTTCTTTATTTTACTCTGTTTGCTGAGTTGTACGATTAGTATGTGTGAGTGTGAGTTATATGAAATTTTTTTCACTTTTTCCTGTGTTGCGAACGAACTGCGAAGCGCTCTACCGGTAACAGTGTCCACACGCGGCGAATGCAGGAGAACGTCTGGTCTGGAGCGAACGATTTGTCGCTGCCGTGGGAAACACCTTGTGCGTGGTGGTACGAATGAGCTGGTCGATGGTTTGTGACGGTGGCGTGAGCGAGAGATGACGATGTGAATGTTTGGCTGTTTGGTATTGATTTTCTTTCTGTTGTGAATTTCTAGTGATGCAGGCGACATCTGATGGGAAACATTTCGAATGTTTTGAGAGCGCATGTGCTAGGGAACAAATGTTGATGAAACTGTGCTGCAGAAATATGTTGTGGCGATATGAATGGTTTGCAGAGTGAGTGGTTTTCGTGCTGATGAGTCGGATCTCCTAAATTGAGTGAATAGAGTGGAGTTCTATGAATTTTGATGTTAATGGGGACTCGGGTTAGAGATTCTAACTTTTTCCTTCATTTTCTCGAAAATGTTGATGATACTGAAGAATTTTAAGAACGACGAAGATGCTAATGCTGGAAGGAGTGAAGATTGCATGTCATGCAAGCCTCATGCGTAGTTAAGGGTTCCAATAGGCATACAATTAAATAGAAAAGATGACGACGTTAACTGGTTAGTTTCAGGTGAACAAAGGGCATCTAAGGCACTTTTGCCACATTTTAATCAGCAGGGAAATTCTTAAACACGATAGACAGAAAATTACGGACTTAGTAGGGATCCCATCAGTACACTATCTTCCTAGAAAATATGTCAAAGGGCATGTGGTTTAGTTTATTCTTTTATTCGGTTTTTAAACCTATACTACTTGCAGAGCTTTCAAGAACAGCTAAAACAATACGAGCAGAAAAGTTAGTGATGTCCCCAATGTGAATAATAAGGCCCCTAGGGCCACTCAACCACTAGCGAATAATAAGAAATGGTAAACCCAGCGTTTGCAGGTAGCGCGAGGAAATATATGGGGGAATGAAAAAGATGTACCGATGTACGTTGGTTAAAAAAACAACAAACTAGTCCAGTTAGCTCGGCAGCTAGCTGCCTCCAAGTCGGTTGAGGTCCCTTCTTATCCCAAAGAATCAGCGATTGGCAAGAATCTTCTTCCTTTTACTGTCCCATGTGTGTTCCTTCTATATAACCCAATATAATTAGTTTTGCTCTCATTGACCGCCAAGCGTACCGGTAACAACCCGCCAAGTTATGGCAATTATTTAAATATCATCGGCGTACGCTAGTAGTTCACAGACTTTTGAAAGACTTTACCTCCAGTTGGCGCTTGTTAGTTCCTCACAATTATATTTAAGTAGCGGAGTAGCGAGCGTTCTCCACCGTCATTCTGCACGAGGGTATCAGGGATGCCAAACCAAGACATGGTTGTATTGTATACAGCTCGTCTCCATAAATGCTGTCATATGTATGCGGCCTTAAAATCGATAAAAAGATGGCGAATATCGATTTGAATTTCTTGAGTTTTTTCCAGGATATCCCGGAGTGTGAAGATTAGGTCGATTGTGAACTTTCCTGTCCTAAAACCGCACTGATAGGGGCCAATCAGGTTGTCGACGATGGGTTTCGGACGTTCGCACGGTCTGGCAGATAAGATCTTGTATGCGATGTTGAGGAGACTTATGCCTCTATAGTTGGCGCAGTTGATGCAGTATCATTTTTTGTGGATCGGGAACACCCTGCTTCCATTCTGACCAGATTTGCGAAATAAGTTGGTGTGTGCTCTTCGCATAGTCACTGTCGACAGATTTGAATATCTCGGTCTGTATGCCGCTAGGTCCATATGCTTTGTTATATTTCAGCTTAGATATTGCTATCCTTACCTGGTTTTGGTCAGGTGGACGGAATTATTGGCCATCATCGTCTAAGTTGAATGGTCTATTCTACCTGACGGCGTGATGTTGCCCTTCTTCGCCGTTATACAGACCGCAATACACGTTTTTCCATATTCTCAGCACCAACTGTGACTTTACTACAAGGTTTCCTTCTTCTTCTCTACCGGCTTCTGTGCGGGTCGTCTTGCCTTGACACGTTCTTTTTACCTGTCTTCTCCTGCTCCTTTTTCTTCTGCAGAAGAAGCCGATGTTCTTCCCGTCCCTTCTGGTCGTAGAGCTTACGAGCAGGTCCCTCGTTGCAGCGCCGCATTTTAGGCTTTTTGTTTAGCTGTTGCACGTGCTTTCCGGCATTCTTCATCAAATCAGGGATTTCTTGGTGGTGAACTAGGCTTTGGTATTTGGTGCTGGCGCCATTGGAGTTGTTGAGAGATTTCGGAATACGCGTTTGGGGAAGATTCTGGCGGTCTCTTGCGATTGCATCTTTTCTACGTTATATCTTCTCACAGTAATTCTTATTTGTTGTGGCGTTTGGGAAATCCATATTCGCATCTTGGCTGAAATAATCTGGTGAACCGAGTCATATTGATTGCACGGAATGTTTGGATGTCCAGAATACGGGAGGCATGCCTCGTAATGTGATCAGTTAGTGCACATTGAGATGAGGAAACCGTGTGCTTGCTACACTAATATTTTTTTACACCGCAAAGTCAATAAGGCAAGCACACTACGAACTTGATTGTTGTGGTGCTGATGCTGGCTTAAATCAAGTTACAGGACAGTCAGCAGTTTCCCGATCATTTGTCGAGCAGGTCCCCACTGACATACGGAAAATGGAAAGTTTTTCAGTTTCGGCTATACAAGTGCCATGGATAATAACTGGGAATTTAAATTTCGCTTTCACAACAGTAGACAAAATCGGAATTTAATGAGCTCAACATACACTGCCGTTCAGTCTACGGATATCAAGAACTTGAACTGAACGTTCCGAAAGGTTCTAATCCACTGAAGAGATTCATCGATTCGAAATGCATGCATTTTCGACAAAAGAGCCTTATGCCAAACTCTGTCAAATGCCTTTGATAAGTCAAGTGCATCTATTTTGCTGCAGCGAAATTTGTGTAGACTTTGGATTCATTTTTGAGACGTGTACTGCTGCTCATTTAGGTGTTTTCGTGTTTCGAGATATTTCCGCATTTCCATTATCTTGCAAAGGAGAGAGGATTGGTCTGTAGGAAACGAAGCACGGCATTCGTCTTTTTATGGGCTGTCTAGCCGTCAGCTTTTTCGGGTTTTCGGCTACGCAGTGGTTTTAGCAGCGTAGAAGAATATCTCTTTAGAAGAAAGAAAGATTTAACTCTGGAGCAGCGGATTTGTATGCATTAAGATCTTTAACTACTTTTGATACTTAGGCTAGTCATTGACCGGTATTAACCGGTGCTGTAACTACACATCAATTGATTGGACTTGTTTTACCTGCCACTGGGTACCTCTCTTATTCAAAGGGGCTTCACTTGCCAAACTTATATGTATGAATGTTGAGTTGAAAAAATGGCAGCACTTTAGTACTCTGTCGACAGACACATGCTAAGTCCACTAACAGGGTGTAACCCAGCAATTGCCAGAAGCCCTAGTCCTGCTGTAAAGCAGATATCACCGTCATGGAGGAAATGCGATGAGAGGAAAAAATGACCTACTTGCATATGCGGCGCTACAGCTCTAGATGAAACCGAGACTCATCCAAGTAGCTTCACAAGCTGCTTCCGGTGCCGTATTTTAAGTGCATTTTAGGTACACTTCGACTTGTGTGCGCTACTTTGAATGCATTCATCCTGTTCTGCATACGTACTTTAAACATGCCAACTTCAACGGCCGCGAAGAGAGACAATAAACATTTTCCAAAAACAATATTTAAAAAAAAAAAACTTTACACACTGTGGAAAACGTAATTTCCGTAAATTCAATTTTTATTAAAATTATTATTAAAAAAATCTACAAAAACAAGTTTTCTTGTAGCGTCACAATGTAATAGCACCTTAATAAAACCCATGGACAAGCGTTCGGTTGAACAATCCGGTTGCAGTTGATGCGCTAAGGCTATAAAGGCCGCCTTTGGCCTATTCAGTTTTCTTGCCATCTCTACTCCAAGGGCCCAAGCATGTAGCTCACTTTAGACCGGCTGCGAATACGTCGAAGTAGCTCTTAATGGATATGTGCACCAAGTAGCTCAAATTGGCTAGAATCGTCGTTCATAGACCTCCGTCGAGATCATTTCGTGTTCGGCTTCACAAGTGTGGAAGAAAAAAAAAAAAAAAAAAAAAAAAAAAAAAAAAAAAAACAAAGAAAAGAAAAGAAGTATACATACTTTTACTTAATAATTTATTGAGTGTTCGGTAGCCTAAGTGGCAAAAACCCGGGCGACACATCTCGGGGTTCTGGGTTCGCTTCCCAGCCCCTGCGAACGGGTTTTTCTTTTCCTATTTAATTTATTAAACAGACAATTTTAATAAGACGAATTAAAGTGTTTACAAAAAAAAAAACAATATAACGTGATGGATGGTGGAGAGCGCTCCGCTCTTCCCATAACGGAAGTGGGAAAAGGCAAAAATAGTGTTGCCGGTGCCGTGGCGAAAGCCGTTAAAAGGAGGAGGAGCTTGAAAACCCCTCCTATTCTCACAAAAAGGAGAACAAGTGCCGTCTTAACGGCTGATAAGGTCAACTATGAGGGGGGCAATAACAACTTTGCCTCTCTAGCCGCATCCGAATCGGATGATGAGGAAGAAGAGTTAAAAGAAATTAATAGCAGCATACAAATGCTAAATGAAAAAATGCTTGCTATTAAACAAAGACAAACAGCACGCAGGCAGAGGGAGCAATTGGAAGTAGCGAGCTCCCAACAACAAATCCAGCAGCAGCAGAAACAACAACTGCATCAAACAAAACAGCAGCAGCAGAAACAACAGCAGCAGCAGATACAGCATCAGCTGCGAAAACAAACCCTGAAACCACAGCAGCTTAAAAAAAAGCAGCAGCAACAACAACAACAACAACAACACCATCAACAACAACAACATCAGCAACAACAACAACAGCAGCAGAAGAAGAAGGAGAAGGTACCTCCTATTAATACCTATAAATTAGAGGTAAGTGCAACCAAGGACCTGTGTAGGTTGGTCATTGGGAACAATTTTAATATTAAGCGATTGGGGAACGATCGCCATGCCATCCACTGTAATACAGTGGAGGGCTACGCGAAAGTTAAAGAGCTCCTAAAGGAAACGACGACGGAGCACTACTCATTCACACCTAAGTGTGAAAAGCGGCAATCGATGCTGCTGAAAGGGTTGGAACCGTCTTCTGATCCTGAGGAGATCCTGGCACTGCTCAAAGAGAAGGAGTGTGAGGGACTCGAGTTTGTAGGGGTAAAGCCATTTACCACAGCTAGAGCCAGGCGGGAGAAACGGAGTCTGCCGTTCTTCCTGGTGCAGCTCAGTCCCGAAAGCCGTCTGGATAGTCTAAGGAGTATCAATGTCCTAGACTACCAGGTGGTTCACTGGGAAAGATTAAAAAGGAGCGATAGCGTTATACAATGCGTTCGCTGCCAGAGGTTCGGGCACGCCGCGTCGAACTGCCAAATGCAGCCTCGATGCGTGAAGTGCGCTAAGAACCACAGTTCCGAAGAATGTCCTCTGGGTGTTGACGGAGCATCCGATAGGTCGCAGCTCTCGTGCGTGTTATGTGGGAACGTGGGACACACCGCAAACTATCGGGGTTGTCCTAAGTTCGCCGACATTAAAAAAGCAAAACTGGCTCGGCAGCAGAAGGTGGAGGTCAAACGTTCACCTGTTAGGTTTCAAACACCAGCCGTCTCGTCTCAAATTTCCTACGGCCAAATGGCGTCAGGTAGGGGGGCTACGGTACAGCAAGCGACTGTTGCTTCTTCGGCGCCAATGCCGAGAACAACGGAAGCTGCACCTAACATGCTGGCCATCTTGCTAGCAATCCAAGGACAGATGGCTCAGCTGCAACAGCAGGTACAAGAACAGGCCAAGCGGGTGGACCAGATCTACGCGCTGCTGCCGGGCCTAACGCAACACATGTCGAAATGGGTACGCACATGGTGGAGCAATCTTTGAAGGTCCTTGCAGTGAATGTTAATTCACTGATTAGGATTGAACGAAGAGCCGCAATGTTTAAATTGCTACAAGACCAAACTCCTGATGTGCTTTTCGCTAGCGAAACTAAGCTAACCGATGAGCATAAACTGGAGTACAATAATTATATCGTTAGAAGAAGAAACCGGCCCAGATCCAAACGTGGAGGCGGTGTCGCGATCTTCATTAAAGAAGGTATAAAATTTCACAGAGTGTACAAGGGCGTGTTGCGCAGGTTCCGGGTGTTGGAGGCAGTCGTCGTTTACATCCCGCTCCGCAGTGGAAAGCGGCTGTACTTGGCCTCTGTTTATTCACCTGAGGCTTCACAATCCACTTTATTCATTACGGAGCTCGACACGCTTTTTCGACTTCTGAGGCTGGAATCGGGGGAGAATTATTTTATAATCGGCGGGGATTTCAACGCTAGACACAGAGATTGGGGAAATAATTTGCCAAATACTAGAGGGAACCTACTACTCGATTGGTGGGGTCAGCACGATGTCATGTACAGACTCGGTCTTAAAGCGACGGATAACCCGTCGTTTCCCAGAGGCGGGTCTTATTTGGATCTACTGCTGTACGACGAACGTATACGACTGACAGGTACGAATTTACAAACATTAAACTGTCTGCGCACATTCGTGTATGACAGCGACCATTGCGGTTTTAGCACCGAAATTACGGTTCCCAACGAAATTGCGGAATTGGAGGAGTTTGTCCAAAGATATACTTACAACTACAGTAAGACTCGATGGACACGCTTCTCCGCAACCTTGACTAGAGCGCTCTCCTCGAACACGCTCCACCCACCGTCCAATAGGAATTTGTCAAACGAGGAGATCGACAAGTACCTAAAACAAATGGACGAGACAACTAAACAAACTATGGACACTACAATACCGCGGTATCGATGCACGACTAACGAAGACCTGTTCCGCAATCCTACTATTGACGCACTGCACCGACAGAAAAGTAGACTTCTGACCAGACTTAAAAACTTGTACAGACAGTTAACTGACCGACAAGACCCGGAGATTAGGACACTGAAGTCGTCGATTAAAAATATTCAAACGCTAATAAAAGAGAATTACAGAATTTCTGTAAGTTTGTATTGGAACAACAAGGTTCGGGCTGTAAACACCAGCAACCCGAATATGTTCCCGCAAATAAATAAACTATTTCGAAGAAAAAATCAAAACGACTTTCAGTGTCTTAAAATAGGCCGGACAACAGACAATGAACGGTTACTGACAATAGCAGGTATTGATCCAAATGAGGCCGCTGATGATGACGACTTTTTTGTGATCGAGGATCCACAGGAGAAGGTTGAGGCCATAGGGGCGACTTTCCAGGAAGTATACAAGGCCACTGATACCATTGGCCCTAATTACGACCTGGACAATCGCGTCTTGGTGCACGACTTCCGCATTCGAAATGAAATAGGGAACTGGCGATCCGAGGGCTCTGGTTTCACCCGGTTCAGCGACGAAAATATGGCAAATAATGTCATTGCCAGAGAGGGTGACCTACCCCAGTTCATTTCGAAGGAAGAACTCCGTGAGATCTTCGACACAATCAGGGCTAAGAAATCAGTGGGGACCGATGGTATTCCGAACATCGTGCTTCGACATCTTCCTCTAGAAGCGGTGGACATTTACACCACCCTGTTTAATAATGCAATGAATAATGCACATTATCCAGCGCATTGGAAAACGGCGGTGGTTCAACCTATCCCGAAAAAGGGAAAGGATATATCCAATCCGGCGAATCTCCGGTCGATAAGTCTCCTTCCGAATATCAGTAAGGTTTTTGAAAAGGTAATCAATAGAGCTCTGTCTAGGTGGGTTGAGGACAAACATATAGTTCCGGATAATCAATTCGGTTTTAAGGCGGGACATGATATCTCACATGCCGCGTCTAAACTGGTGTCCGATATCCAATGGAACAAAGGCAAAAAGCAATGTACTGGTGCCTGCCTTGTTGACTTGGAGAAGGCCTTCGATACCGTATGGTTAGAGGGTCTTTTCTATAAGCTGACTCGGTTGGGGATCAGTAAACCACTCTTGTACATTCTTTATAATATGCTAACTAACAGACAGTTCATCGTGAAGAATGGCGATGTGACTTCTGTTGGAATATTTCAAATTAAAAATGGTCTTCAGCAAGGCGCGGTCAATTCGCCGATCCTATTCAACATTTTTACAAGCGACTTGATAGGTTCACTTCCCCATACTATTGCGTACGCAGACGATTTGATAGCGTACAGAACAGGTCCAAAAATCGAGGTCATTAACACCCTCTTACAGCGTGACTTCGAAAAGATAAGACGATTTTGCGATGACTGGAAGTTGAAAATCAACTTTCAGAAGTCGGAAACCATTCTCTTTAGGACGCCGTTGTCTAGAGCCTCTAGGGATACCAGAAAAAATTGGAGAAAGTTCTCGATTATTGGACAACACGGACAGCCTCTTGCCTGTCGAAATGCAGTCAGATACCTTGGATATGGCTAGATCAATTTCTGTATTTTGTCAAAAATGTAGATGCTGCTCTGGCCAGAGCTAAAGGTGCTTTTGCCCTTACAAAGAGACTGTTTTATAGCAGCCAACTCGATGCGAGGGTAAAGGTAATCTGCTACATGGCCCTTATCAGGCCCATGCTGGTATTTGGTTGTCCCGTGTGGTTCAATGCACGAGCAAGCTTAATGGAAAAGATTCGGGTGTTTGAGAGGGCTTGCCTTAGGGCTTGTCTTCGCTTGTACAGAACACCAGAGTCGGAGTACAAGAAATTTTATCCTAATGAGGTCCTTTACAACAGGGCGAACCTAATACGAGTGGACAACTTCGTAATTAAGCTGACTCGAAGGCACATTGCAAGAGCAATGACCTCGACGAATAACCTGATATCTGGGGCTTACTACCCCAATTACCTTTACCACGAGAGTGTGCGCTTTGACGGCTTCGTTCCACCGGAAGCATTCCTCTACCTAGATCAGAAAGGGTTGATCCAGGATAGATCAGCGGTCCCGTTAATCTTCCATGTCGTTCGGACAGCTGGGGACAGGCGACTCAACTACAACAGAGACGTCGCACACGGCAGTGTGGATCGCCTCAGGTTCAGTAGGGCGGTGGAGAATCGCGATAAGAGGGATGTCGTTCGGCAGCACCAGCATTTCTGGTGGTTGAATGATGGAGAAGATGTTTCGTCGTCGTTTCCGTCAATTACAGACCAGCCTCACTAATGAGGCAGAGCTGACCAATTTATTTGCTCAGTAAATAGCGATGGCCAGCTTACATAGGTTTAGGTTAGCATTTAAGAAATATATACATATATCAGTGTATATACACCTTTGTATACACTGTTATATGTATATGATTGTGTATAATGTCTATGTGTGTTTATGTGTGTATTGTACATTTAGGTTACGTAGGCTAAGGTTTATTTTAAGTTAGATATTAAGTTTTTATAAAAAATTAAAAAATGTCCATATGCTAAGTTTTTGTAAATAAATTTTTTTCTTAGCCTTAAGTATAGAAAATAAGTATATTTTAAATAAAATGTAAATGAAGTCGAAAGACATAGTTATAAGAATTTAGAGTAGCTTAGAGCGCCTGTGTGGGGCCAGTAAGTTAGTATAAGATTGTTAAGTAATTGTAAGCTAGCATTTAAGCATTTTTTGTTAGTATATAATAGTTAGTGATTAAGAAAATAAAAATGCATTTAAAACTAACAAAACTAAAAACTATTGGCTAGAATCGGGGAAGCAACCATTTATCCGTATCTCCTCCTTGCACTCGTAATTATGAAGGAGGTGTATTATACATTACAATGAATACTCTACCCACCTCTCTCTTATGCAACCAATGATATCCCACAGGGATTGGGTACCTCCAGTCAAAGGTACTAGGCCCCCAGGCTTCACCATGTGGTGGTGAGGGTAGGAGTTGATGGCCAGAAGCTATAGGGTTGATGCTTATGCCTTTATTGAACCACGGTGTTGTTTTTTTTAAAGAACTTAACACTCAAGTGGGTATTTCGCTCCATGGGTGGCATCCAACTTTCAATAAGGAGACTAAACTATTAGTGACTTGTTGTTGTATTCCATCTCAACCACTCATCTTATGTGATTTGGAAGACAATACACTACCACTTGAGCAACGGCCACCCAAGGTGATGGCTACAGGTTCATATGGTAATTTGGTGGTCTATTAACCAATTAATCGTCAATTTAACTGATCAATGGAAGACAGTTATTCAGAATTTTGAGCGGTAGATGGGAAGATGACGCAACCCTTCGACCGTCCAACAGTGCTAAATACCTAGTTATCGTACTACAATAGATAGTAAACTGAGTTGGAAGGTCAGTATCAAAGAACGTTTAAAGAAATCAACGGCTGCCTTCTACGCCTGCAGCCGTATATTTAGGAGAAATTGCGGACCTCGCCCAAAGACTCATCTTAAGTATGGTGGCAATCCACAAGTAAAACTAGCAACCTTAGGCTAATGACAAAAGTATAGACGAAGCTATTTCCATGGCCTCTCGTACCCATTTGCTGCTTCACTTGCGTCGCATTTGAGGTTCGTGAATGCAAGAGGATGGCTGAGCTCCAATCAACGATCAAATATCAACCAAGGAAAGGAGTCCAGCAAATATTTAAGATAAGATTAGCCTTTAACTATTTTGATAAACCCCGTTTCTGGAATCTCATTGAACTCACAAGGTATGATAGAAATCTACATTACACTCAACCAGGTGTCACACGCCGTAAAAAAAATATATAATAGTAGTGGAATACATAATACTAAGTTAATTCGTAGTCGGTCTCGGTTAACCTTCAGGAAGGCATTTATATTGTGATCGAAATGATATTCCGCTTTAAGGGGCTTTCGCCCCTTTCGTAGGCATTGATCGGATAGAACGAAGATGGACATTCTAGAATTAGAACAAATAAGGGACAGATTCGTGGCTAGTCTATCGAAAAAATAGATGCTTCCGTTAAATTGAAGCAAATATCAGTAACCACAAATAAGGTCGCTTTCCAGAATTCAGTTACCCAACGACTATCTGCTCATCGAAGGCATCATTAATGAAAACAACTCCAGATACTAATACGTCGGTCGCTGGAGTTACAAACGGGGCTGCACTTTCTTTTCAATTTTGTAACCGACTCTGGACCTCAACCCACCTCAATCATTAGCCAGCGTAGGGTCATCCAACAAGAGGCGTCATTTTAAATCAATAGAAAAACACAAAATTTTTAAGAATAGTGTTGATGTTTTTAAAGAGAAACTTCTTATGGCTTGTTAGGCTGATTTTCCGAACTCCGATGAAACGAAAAAGTGACATGAAGTGATTCCGAACTCCGATTAAATGAAAAAGCAATAGCAAAAGCGAGGCAGTAGCGCGCATGTTGGAGCAACTTGGGCAGAATGAAACATGGGAGAGGAACGAAAAGAGACAGGCTCGGAGTGGTGAACAAGAACAGAGGGGGTAGCGTGCGTTGAGGGGTTGGTTTTGATTTTGTTTCTCAACGCCAAAAAGATAAGCATCATAGAACAGTCCAGCAACAGAATTGCTCCAGCGACATCGGTTGGCCTAGCTTGATAATATCAGCATTGCCAATGCAAACGAAATAACATGATTGTTAATTATTGTCAACTATCAACTTTTCATTATTATTGTCGTATCAAGTGCCTTGAAATAAAAATATATTTAACAAATAAGTATACATAACTGGCGCGCGGGATAGCGAAGCTCCATCTCGTGTCCGTACTGAGTACAGGCACATAGATTCATGGTTAGCTTCACGTGAGTATGGCGAGTTCTCATGAGAATTTGTATGGGAATTAACTATGTTGTAAAGTATCCCTGGCGCGTTTCATCTCGAAGTTATTGACGTTATAAAGAAGAGAAAAATACTCCCCAAAAAATCCCCTAATAATGAAGTAAAAGAGGCCATTTTACCAAACAAACGTTTTTTTTTGTTATATGCTTGAGCTTCATGAAGTTTCACCTTTTATCGCCCAGCTTTCTATTCTAGGCTGACCTTGTTTTTTTTTTTTAATCTAAAGTAAAAACTCTGAGGTTAGTAATGCAAAATGTCCACCTCGGCTCTGCCTTAAAATAGTTATTCTTTTGATGAAATTTTTAATCACCTTTTCGCGGCTGTATTTCGCGAATAATAATTCCGATATTTTCTTTTAATGCATGAATCGTTGGTGGAGAATTTAGACTTTATCTTTAGCATAGCCCCAATGGAAACAGTTTGATGGTGTTCATTCGCACAATCTCAGCTCCCAATTGAAGTCTTCACTCGTCCAGATTTCACGCAAAAGAGCCATTATTTCACCAGCCTTATGGCATGTGGTACCGTCCTGCTTAACATAAGCATTGTATACATCGACAGCATCAATTTCGTGCAAAATAAGTTAGTCAACATCGTTTAGTAACGCAATCCGTTCACTGAAACAGTCGCACCACCATCGTTTTCGAAAAAAATAAGGTTATGCTGTAGATGGAGAAGTTGTTGTACTATTTGTCTCAGGTTTTGTTTGATTGCGTATCCAGATAAATGGAAATGAGTCTCATCACTCAGAATTAATGCAAAAAATCATGATCTTGATCATTCATTACCAGAACCCAATCAACGAAAGTAAGGCGTTGTGCGTGGCCTGCTAGCTTCAATTCGTGTGTCAACTGGACCTTACAAGTGTGTAGGCCAAGACTTTTATGCAAAATGCGATTCAAAGTGGTTACGGATAGGCTCAATTCCAATGGATATACCAGGGTTTTCAGTCACACTTTCAGCTACGGCGACGATATTTTCAGCTGACCTTGCTGGACGAACACGAGTTAGAGTTTTCACTTCACTAACCTATCCGTAACGTTCAAATTTATCTATCAAATCCACTATAGCCAAAAACAGTACGAACTTTACGAAACGTTTCCGCCATATTGTGCGAGTGTGAATCGACCCATACTTAAAAATAGTGAGTGTTGACAGCTCAAAATTGGAGCGGAATTTAAAATGACACCTTTTGTTCGATGACCCTCTACCTTTAACCAATTTTCCAATGGCTGAACGTTAAAAACAAAGGAATTCCAGCGGGTCGCTTTGATCAGAAGGAATGGCAGAGCTAGAACTTTGAATGCAAGTGACGGAGCAGATTTAGTCTTGAAGTCACCTGCTATACAATATAATCAGCTTACTTGTTGTTAGCAAAGTATGACGGGTATGTGGAGCAGAGAGAATATTTCACAGACAATTTTGGAATCGAAATCGAAATGAAGACATTTGAGTACTAGAGGAAGAGCGAAAGTGGAATAAAAAACAAATCGAACTGGCTGATGAGTCTAACTGACAGAGGCCAAGGACTTGAGAGATTAAAAATGGATGACGAAGATTCAATCTGGTGCTAACACATATTATTTTGTTTATCTCCGCCAAGTGGTAGAACCACAAACTGCTGATTTTAATCGTTAGATACGAGTAGATCTTTTTCAAAACTTCACTCAGTTGTAAGAAGTTTTTTTGTGAAACCTTAAGGAAGTGCAACATATTGCCTGGTCAACTGTTTGCTGCAAACTTCACGGCACTCATTTCTCTATTCAACCTGATACCAGTTAACCCTTTCATCTAAGTAATTAACTCCAACAGCATTATTTTCTAATTGAAAGCAAACAAAGTGAATAAGGGCAGGTATCACTCGATTAAGACGTCATCTGGCAACCAGACCCTATCAACAATAAATTTGTCCTCCTAATCATAAACGATGTAAAAAGGAAAATCCAATTTATCTCCGGGCCAAGGTGTATGTTGTATATTGCCAACTGGCACCCAGCAATCAACAACCAGCACACATATTCGTCTGCATGTCCTAGCACTCGTATAATACATATGGGGAATTGCGTAGGCAGAAGAGAAGCACTTACCTTGACATGTCAATTTAAGGATATTTTACCACTCACTTACCGCAATTTACGGCTGCCATAGTGTTGTCCTGAAAGTAACGAACCATCTCCACGCACATACGCATTTCCCAGTGCTCAGTATCCAGTGCCCAGTACTAAGTAACCAGTCCTCCTCCGGAACAAGTAATGAGGGGTGATTGTGTTTTATTTAACGTCTTCCCGGATGTTATTATTTTTGCATGTGAAAATTATTGACCACGAAGTGAGGACGGAATAAGGACTCCGCACCACGGACTCACCTGGGGAGAGTCATATGTTTCCATTTATTCGTTACACTGAAACCTGAGGTGTTACTGAGACTGAGTTACACAGACCCCAATGCACTATGTCTGAAAGAACAACTCGTACATTTAAAGACTTCCATGAGCCGAGACCAAGGTAAATTTGGGGCTGTAAAAAAAAGTGCCGCTCCGCCTGACCTTTTAGTAGAATCTAACTATGTTTACGCGGGGACGCACTAAGGGTAGAAAAAAATATAAAAATAGCCTTCGGGGAGGAATTATTGCGTCCATTTCAAGCCCGACTGTGTTATGTTCATCAGTTCAGCTGGCTTCATCGTTGTTGCCGAATTACCGTCCATTCAAATTCGGCGATCGATCGGAACGACCGACGACGAATAAAAGGTAGAAAGGGCGTTGTACCTTGGCGGTGTACCTATAAGTAGTCTACGGATAGGTCTACCGGGCAAAGGTGTGAGAAATAGGAAGGAATTACACATTACACACACCTTGCTTATGGGAAGATTAATGCATTCGGTAATTTTTATTTATGCTGAGCTTAATGGCGCAATCATTTATCATTCTGGCGTTCGATAAATAATTGATTTCGTCATGTGGCCATGTAGACAGCGTACTACGAATACTACGGCGGCGGTGACGAAGACTACCTAACTACCCGAGTAGCGTTGCTTCCACATTCCCATAAGTCGCTCGGTTGGTATATTGGTATTCGTACGAGTAATATGCGCGCCCCAATGTTGTTTTATGTTAACGAAGTCGGTGAGTGAAGGCTTTAATAGGATATAAAATGCTTCGGTGTTCTTTTTCTTTTCTCCATCCATTCAGCCCATGTTCGTTGCTTGTCAGAGGTTGTTTTTGGCGCGGTTTCCTTCTACCTTTTTTACGTTGTTTTTTTTTTTTTTTTGGTGGTGGTGGTGGTACACAGTTGAAATGAAAGGTAAACATCCACACACAACTGCTTTGAAGAGGCAGAATGGTGAAACCAAGAAAAAAAGGGAAATCCTCATCCAGGGATTTAACGGCTTTGAACGGACTTCAAAAAAAAAAAAAAAAAAAACTGATGGAACCCTGTAAATTGTGCAGGCTTAATGTCGAAATTATGCATAACATGAATGAGTCCTCCATGGATGCATTGAGCGGAATTAAAGGTCCTGTCAAAAAGGATCAAAATCAGTAGTAGAACGTGTATTGCACAGTGCTTACACAAGTAAGCCGCCATAAATGAACCCAAGTGCACATAGTTCGTAGTCATAAGGCAAAATCATTACCTTCTCACCCTCTCTCTCTCTCTCTCTATCGTATTCTATCTATCTAAAAGTAAATGCATATTAATTAGGCAAGTGAAAGTAGAGTGCACATTACGAGATATTGACGGCTTGAGGGTTTAATGGAGCAGCAGATGATTAAATCGTCCGCCTAAATGAGTTGGCATCATGACTAGCTGATTGGAAAATAGGGCAATTATAATTAAGTTTGATTGCCTCAAGAGGACTGGCTTTAAGACATTTGAGCTACAGCAGAGCTTACCTTTGAGTTAGGCGTTGGCATGATACTGGTAAAGCTGTTCGTTTGACAGTCGTTTTCGAATAAGATGAAAATCTCAATAGGGAATATTAGATGACTTTGTGCCGCACACCGACCAAATATGGTTGTAAAAATGGTATCTGAGTGCTCCATATATAAGGCGATCCGAATGCAGACTTTGATAGTTAACGGTAAGGCTTTCTAATTGGAAATCATGCTAGGAATTATCGCCGTTTCTAGTTTCTTAACTTTGAGTATTGAACACTCATCAATCATAAGTGTTTACTGATCCGCAATGCTTAGTAATTTTGAATTGCTGTAGACTATACAATTACTCAAAAGTTGGTCGGACATCTGCTATCAGAAGAACCCCCTTAGGTGGTGTCATTTCCCACTTTTCTCTGAAATTTGGCGGTCAAAGTACCACAGAAATGGCTGGGAGCGAAGGATAATTGCTTGCTATTACTATTCCCATATCAGGAAAGGAGCCAAATACATAAATGGAACTCCTACGATACGTTCTTACAAGGAAACCAGACCTGCATATTGAAGTGGATTGGACGTAAGCACCCACAAAACCGAATAAATTCTATTCTTTAGAGAATACAACCTCAACTTGACATTATTGATGCTACAGGTTTAGGATTTCCTGATTTACCTACTTAGCTAACACTTCTCTATGGGAGGGATCTAGGCCTAGCCAAAAAAACTATTCTAGTATTCGCGCTCTTTGAAAACGGTGTTCACTTGTATAATACAAGATTATTGAGGTAATCGTTCATTTGTGGGCGCCACCCTAATGTTGCGGCTTCGGCTACAAATCGAAGACTCTTCGGGCCGGATTGTTAATATTTATTTACTCCATATGTCATAGCCATCTGAGGCAACTGATGCTAATTTACATGCCTTAGAGGTCACTGTCTTATCTTCTCTTCCAAAATACATCAACGGAAAACAGGTCCAAAATTTACTTGAAGTCTTCTAAACTATTTTCTTTTTCTCGGAACAGAGCACCCAGAGGAAGAACTACTCCATTGTACATTATGCATACTACAGTAGCACCCGCCACAGCCTGATTCAATAGTGCACTACTATGTCGACATCACTTTCACAGCAAGCATCGCGGCTCCAGGATGCAGCCTGCAGTATTTCCTACTGAAGTACACAAGAAAAGTCGCTGACCTCTTAGTGATATCGGGAAGTTTGGTCTGTCGGCAACCTGGAGGTTCTTGTCATCTGCCGTTATGCACAGAGTCTTAATGCAGGTTCAGCTCTTGAAAAACCCTCCTCTGAGTTCACCGCGGATTTAATTTCACATGATTTCATTGTGACCTTGTACCCAAACAAGACTCAGTCAATTCTACCTTTAGAGAAGTCGTGGATTTTCGAACTAACTTGGCAGTCGGTGAGGGTCCAGCAAGGACTTAACATCGTCCCTTCCACCGAATCTTCGCAATATATGTAGTTTAATGGCATCAGGGTGATTAGAAAGACAGACATAAGATTTCTTAAAGAATAGTGAATTTTCCGTTGTCGTCCTCTAGAAAGACACCACTATTACATCTTAAATCGGCTGTGGAGCTATCTTTTTCTCACTTCTAATTCTAGCTGAAACCTGGGCACTGGAAAAGTCTAATTCGTACTTTTTGCCCAGCAGGAAGATGATGGCTGTGAGAATGTAGCCGATGATAGGAATCTTTAGGAGCAGACGATCCAATAGTGCATCCGTGCATCCAGACCAGAACCAGATTAGGAAGTCCCCATGAAGCCGAGACAGACAGATCCTTGGAGTCTGGTGAAAGCAGGTACTTATTTTAATGAAAGCTTGTTCCACCAGACAACCGACGCATGGTATATATTGTAATTGGCTTGCCAAGGCCGAGAACCAAATGATTTGGGCCTCGGTGACAAGTTCGATTTCTTACCGAATTTCTTTTATACTGTTAGACGGCGGACAGCACCTTGTACATTTTCGAGTGTTTTTCCAGATGACAGCCAAATATGTATCTAGCTTCGTTAACAAAACGGATGGGGATGCCTGTAACCACTAGATGAGTCAGAACAGTCAGCTTTCTCCTCCTCGTAAACAGAACAACCTCAGTTTTGAGAGGGTTGACTGAAAACCCATTTCTAGTTCACCAATCGTTGATAACTTTTATGGCTGCTAGCATTTTAGAACAGACAGTCGTTAGATATGATCCAACAGACAGTACAGTTATAATACATCATCTACATATGCCTGACCGTAGAAGTCAGAACTATTGGGACCGCTAGGCAATGAGTCGACCAACATGCAAAAACATCTTTTCATCTCCACCATATTGCCTGGCACTATAACTTATTTCGTCAAAAACTGCATTGTCGAAAGCATCTTTTGACAAGGCCCACATACTGCTTATAGAGAGGATACATTCGCAAAATAATTTTGGGCACATGAAACACGACCATTCTCTGCATACACTTCCAAAGGAAGGAGTTAGACTGATAAGACAGTGGGAGGCTAGTAGTAAAGATTCTCTTTAAAGTTGCCATCAGCTTGCCTATACCTTTTCGTAGCATAATTGGATATCTGTCATTGGCCCAGAGCGATTTAAGTCGTTAAGTAATGGCCCCATCCGCCACCACAAGCGATGACACATACATACCAGGAACGACGTATTGTGTTACTCAGCCCACTGGAAAGATGGTTGTGAGCTAATACTAAATAGGTTACCAGGGAAATAAGTCTCAAGCATGGGACAGAGAGTCTCTGCTTTCGACACAGTTTGGTCCCATCCCACTTTTAGTGAGTGAAGTCCGGTTGACTTTCCTCTATTGAGCACAGTTTCGAGTATTTCGGACCCTCCGAATCCCGAATTAGATTCTTTCCTCCGATTTCAGTTTCCCCCCATATTAGTCTTAACCGGTGACCGGTTTAAAAGTTTTCTGGTTTCTTTACGTAGTCGCTGCTTATCTGCGTTAACCAAGGAGCGGCCGAACTGCAGAATTGTTTTCTGGGTGGACATATCAATCCGACATTTGTTGAGGGTATCATTCAGGCTCTGAACAGTTTCTTCTAGCTTTTGTTTTGTGCACTGTTGGACATGCCAGCTCCTCCATAAATCGTGGCCAGTTGGTTTTCGGTGGATTACTTCTCTTCAGCAAGGTCGTGACTTCGCATCCGATTCTGAATTCGATGTACCTATGGTTTGACATGGAGACCACTGACCACCATTTCGGCAGCTTCCATTTGAATACTAGAGAATGCACCCGTGACAGCTTGCTGTCCTTGTTATATACATAGATATTATCTTGTTGAGAACCAATGTTCTTCCCGTCTCTTCTGCACGGAGAGCTGCTTCGTTGCAGCTGGTCGATAGGTTTCTTGTTTAGCTGCATGTGCTTTCCGACATTCTTCATCAAACCAGGGATTTCTTGGTCGATTGAAACACAGCACATGAGTTACGGCGTTCCTGATGGCACGTTGGCAGCATTGACACTAGTCTACGGTGCTTGATGCAGGCAGCATAAGTGTTGTTGAGAGATTTCAAGATACGCGTACGGCGAAGATTCTGGCGGTCTCTTGCGATTGCAGCTTTTCTACGTTATATCTTCTCACAGACCGCGTGCTGTTGACAAACGCCACATGGGCATAGTATCCCGGCGTAAAATCCGGGACTTTACAAATTCATTTGTATCGATCCCTTGAAAATAAATAAATAAATAAAATATCTTCTCATAGTAGCTCTTCTTTTTTTTGGCGCTTTGGGAAACCCCCATTCTTACCTTGGCTGCAACAAGGTGTTGATCCGAATCAATTTTGTCAGCCCTGAAGATTTGGATATCCAGAATAATGGAGACATGACTTACGCTTTTCGCAAAATGGTCAATTAGATTCAGCGTTTGATGATACGGTGACCGCCATGTCCCTTTGTGTATATTGAGCTTCCTGTAGTAATATTTCATCCCGCCGCAAGTAAGATGTTCTCTTTTCCTCGTGTATTGCTCATATGTCTTGTCGAGCAGCTCGTAGAAACATTCTTTGGTGGCGTCATCCTTGCCCTTAGTAGGGGCATGGCGGCATATTAGGCTTATGTTAATGAATTCAGCCTTGATGCGGATTGTCATAAGACGTTCGCTCATGCATAGGAACGCAGTAGCAGACTTGGAATATTGAAGATTGATCTGAGTACATAAAGTGGATAAGAACTGCTGTGGTCGTGGTAAGTGGTAATTAACCCTTATAAGGTGCAGATAGGAACGCAAGTCATACCTAGATTTAGGTCTTAGCTGCCAAGTGGTGGGAGCATATACTTGTTTGATCACTCAAGAGCTTGAATGCGAACTCTCTGCTTTAGCTACCTCCCACAGTTCTTTGACACAGTGTTTGCTTCAGACTGTTGGCATTGCCAGTGTTCCCAATTTGGAGCGCCAGAGAGGTGGTAGCGTCATCGTTGAAGGTGCGCCTGTCCCGTCCAGTTTTGAGTTTCGGAATTTTCTTCGAGGTAGTTTTTCCGGGAAAATTCTTTATCCGTTCACCCGAAATGCAACTTTTGCTGGTTATAGCACCGATTTTAGCCGGATATGTGTGCGGCGAAAAGCACCACAAGAGTTGTTTCTCAGCGTGGATTTTATAGCATCAACCGACTTCTGTCGAATAGAACTACGACCTCTGCTGGTTGTAGTACCGGTCTTATCCGGACATCGTGGTTGACAGTTGGTTTAGTTTTTGTCAATAGGTTTCGCCGCTTCATATGATTTCCGTCATTTGCAACTGCAGCTCATATGCCTCTAGTAGACCGTTGTCTACTGGGAGATATTCCTAAAAGTCATCCATAGAATCTATACAATAATGGTCAGGTCGATCATCGTCAGTAATATGGTGGAGCAAGACAAATCAAAATCACCAGACCAAAGCTGCAACCTCTTCAGAGAATCGCATGCATAGGTATCTCCGGTGCGATTCGAACACCCCCGCTCCTCCCCACCCCACTGCTGCCATTGAAGCTTTCATTGTCCTCACTCCATCAAGTGATGGAGTTATTACAAATATGAGAGATGAAACTCACAGTACAATCGGCCCTCGCAAGTTTCATCTCAGAGATTCTTGACCTCGACATAATCTGCGCCGTAAATGACCCCTAACCAAAAACGTCATACCTCGACAAGAGGTTCGACTCTGGTCGGTACCTGGATGCAAGAGCATTGAGCGAAATGAAAAAGCCGACAGACTGGCTGGAAAATGTTCAGCCGATCTGTTCAAAGGAAGAGAGCCAGAGACTTTCTATTGGGGGAATACACAGAGTCTTCGACAGGCTAAAATAGCTATGAAACGTATCCAAATTATCTGTTAACTTCACGAGGAATAATATCAGAAGACTGGTCATAGAACGGATCACGATATCACTTACACAAACTAAGAATTAGTCTGGAAACTGAATGTTGCCTTTGTATCGAAAACGACGAGACCGCTGAACATAGCTTCCTCAGAGAAATTTTATTGACTGAGGAACTGCAAAGCATTTCCACCAGAGTAATCCCCAAGTTTATTAAGAATGATGAGCCTCATCTGGGATCTTAAATTGACTTTCTGGTACAATAGATCAGGTCGCAGTGCCGCTCTATGAAAAAAAAATCCGAGATTTCAGCGAAAAAAAGTGGCTCCACAGAACTTTAAGGAATGCGATCGTCTAATTATTGATCTGACTCTTGTAAGTCGGTGCCACATCGCAATACCCAATCATCCAGCACTATACCAGATGACGTCTGTGGAAATATTTTCCGCATAACTGCACTGCGCGACATCTTCAGCCTCACGGAAAGTCTAACTTCAAGTTGACTGACTTCAATTGAAATTCTCCCCGCTTTGTGGAATTGTTCAACACGGATCGGTACGAGTGCAATCCCCCAGATCTCGTTGGAACAATTTAAAGGCAATTTTTCAAAAATGTCACCCCACACGTTCAGAGTAAGGGCATCTTTTAGGCATCGGCTTAATCCATCGACCGTCAATTATTATCCAACACAGCATCAATTAACCGTCCGCGGTCAGATGGCAGTCAGTTTGTGTTGTATTTTTATTTTTTTATTCCTTCCTTTTTCAACTCGACTCCACCACAACCCCCTTGTTTTGTATTATTATCTGACAGACGCGCGTACATAGCCGTATGTGAGTACAAGTGGACGAGTATGTGCGTGCACGCTACTAACCATTTGTGGAAATTTTAATTAATTTTCTTCACCTTCAGGCGATTGCTGTTCTGCGCCAGCCATTGTATACGATCGGACCATGCTTTGATGGTACAAGTACCACGGTCAGTATTTCATTATGTGCCCCCGCAGACCTGGCTCCTTAACCCCTGCACCCGTCCGCAGTTGACATGCCACTCATCATGCAACATGCCAATGTTATTGCTGGACTGATGTGATATTATTCCTGCGTAATTACGGAGCGCCCATCACGGCGACATAATTTAAACAACAAGCCTGGCGCAAAAAAGAGGGGAATTAAAAAAAAAAACAACAACAACAACAACTGCCATCCGGATAGCGATGAGGATGACCAGGGAAAGTGGTCATGGATGGAAGTCTGTCCTCGGTTATGATGATGTGACAGTGTGCCTTCGAAGCCCATGCGGCGGCGGGCGGTTGACAAATGTCTGATTGATGCCTATCGTGCTGCAGCAATATCACTTGGGGTGGTATCAACCCCCATTGACGGATATCCGACAGTGACCAATCTTCTGCTTTTTTTTTTCATCTGTTTTCTGTGTTGCTCTTGTTGTGTTCAGTGTTTTTTTATTGTTGTTTGCGTTGTTTTAATTACGCACCGCATGACCGCATATGTCATTATTCCAAAAAACAACATTAAAACATCGAAACATTGAAAAAGGCTGTTGGGAATGTTTTTGGCGTTTTTTTTTTTTGTTTTTTTTTCCATGTGTATGTAGGTCTTGTGTCTATCTAACCAGAGTTGGTGAAATGTGGCTGGAAGCCGGTACTGGACTTGGGAAAGTAGTTATGCGGTTCAAGCTTGAATTATGTGAGATTGCCTGCCATGCATGCATCGGAGAACTGTTGGATAGAGTTGAGTTGTCTGTTACTGTGTTTCAGACTGAGGTTTGGGGTTTGGTTTCTGCAACAACTACACGATTGAGTTTACAGCTCATAGAGCCATAACGTTGAGTGTACGTGGACTGTGTAGTACAGTGCACCGTAGTAGTGGTGGAGGAGTGAAGACGTCACCACATCCATTGCCGTAATAACTTTAATAATTTGTGGCAGAGTCATTGGGTATGCATGAATAAGTCCATGATCTCTTAATCACTGCTGCTTTTGCTGTTGATGTTGCTGCTGCTTCTGTTGCTGCTACACGAAGTGGAAATTTTAGTTGTTTTTCCACAAGTGGAAACTCTTTGGGAAGTCTAACCGAAGGAGTTTGCTTCAACGGAGTTGTGAGTTAATGGCTTATGATTGGGGGAGGGTTTCATTAAGGAGATGCATGTATGTGTATATTTGTACGACAACATGACAAAGGATGATTCACAATTTAATTGCTAGAGATCTGCACAGAACCGTATATTCGTTATTTTAGCAAATTGGTTAAGAGCATGCGGGCTGGCAAAGTTCTTGGACATGCAATAACACTTAGATGATTAATTCGAACAAATAACTCTTTCATGCCACATCAATGAGTGCTGAGTGCTCTGTGCTCTGAATCGAATAACTAGCTATGGCGATTTTCTGGACTTTACGTAATGTAGGGAAGTTCAGTTTTCGGTTCCCTCTTCAACTCATGCTATGTGTCCTAGATTTAATGATGTACTTTCGATTTCCCATCACTTTCTTGGTCATGTATTTATGCTCTCACATCGAGATACGGTTTGGGGAGAAATCTGCGGATTCCGCTGCCCACGTTAAAGATTGGTATTGCGTTCAGTCGAAACGAACCTTTCTAAATACAAAATAACAATTAGGTACTCGTACCATATTATATTGCCCAGCAATGGTCAGTGTTAATTGAAGTGAAAGGTTTTAAGAGGCTAACGATTTTTGTTATGTACGCATTTGACTGAAGCTCTACTCTGCTTGCCTTGTATTCTAGTTCCGAATCGTCCTGTGAAAATCCTTACCTATTCTTTGTTTTACATAGTCAGAAAATGTAGTCGAGGTGCTTCGGACAAGATTTCATTGGCAATCTTTACACATTCTCTCCGAAAGTGCTCCGCAGATGACATCGCTCATTATCGTTTGATATCGGTTTTGAATGGGAGCCATTAGTGTTTTTTTTTTTCGTCACAGTCGTTCGCAGATCTCCGAGGAGAATAGATGTGTCTCGGCTTTTCCTAAAGTGAAAAAAGGGAAAAAGTTATCTTTTTAAAAATAATTGGTAACAAACTCTATTAGTTGACTCGGTAGCCAAGCGGTTAGCGGCGTCGGTCATCAAATCGTGGGACGTCAGTTCGATCCCGGGCCAAACTTGGAACATTTTTTTTTTTTTTTTCTTTGGCTCAAATTGTGAAAACAAATTGCTTCAAAACAAAAAAAAAATAAAATCACGCGATGGATGGTGGAGAGCACTCCGCTCTTCCCATAACGGGAGTTGGAAAAGGCAGTAATAGTAATGCCAATGCCGTTAAAGCCATTAAAAGGAGGGGGGGTTTGAAAACCCCTTCTAACCTAAGAAAAAAAAAGAATAAATGCCGTCGAAACAGCAGATGAGGTCCGATATGAGGGGGGCAATAACAACTTTGCCTCTCTAGCGTCATCCGAATCGGAAGATGAGGATGAGCAAATAAATGAAATCAACATCAGTATACAAAAGCTGACAGAGAAAGTGCTTGCTATGAAGCAAAGGCAAACTACACGCAGGCAGAGGGAGCAACTAGAAGTAGAGAGCTCTCAACATCAAAAGCCACAAGAGCAGAAACAACAACTACAGCAACAACAAAACCAGCAGAAGCAGAAGCAACAACTGCAGCAAACAATACAGCAGCAGCAGAAACATCAACAGCTGCAAAAACAACAAAAGCTGAAACCACAGCAGCTGAAAAAACAGCAGCAGCAGCAACAACAACAACAACAGAAGCAACAGCAGCAGCAACAGCAGCAACAGAAGAAGAAGGAGAAGGTGCCTCCTATCAACACCTATAAATTAGAGGTAAATGAAACCAAGGACCTGTGTAAGTTGGTCATTGGTAATAATTTTAATATTAAGCGATTGGGGAACGATCGCCATGCCATCCACTGTAATACAGTGGAGGGCTACGCGAAAGTGAAAGAGCTCCTAAAGGAAACGACGACGGAGCACTTCTCATTCACACCGAAGTGTGAAAAGCGGCAATTTATGCTGCTGAAGGGGTTGGAACCGTCTTCTGATCCTGAGGAGATCCTGGCACTGCTCAAAGAGAAGGAGTGCGAAGGACTCAAGTTTGTAGGGGTAAAGCCATTTACCACAGCTAGAGCCAGGCGGGAGAAACGGAGCCTGCCTTTCTTCCTGGTGCAGCTCAGTCCCGAAAGCCGTCTGGATAGTCTAAGGAGTATCAATGTCCTAGACTACCAGGTGGTTTACTGGGAAAAACTAAAAAGGAGCGAAGGCGTTATACAATGCGTTCGCTGCCAGAGGTTCGGGCACGCCGCGTCGAACTGCCAAATGCAGCCTTGATGCGTGAAGTGCGCTAAGAACCACAGTTTCGAAGAATGTCCTCTGGGTGTTGACGGAGCATCCGATAGGTCGCAGCTCTCGTGCGTGTTATGTGGAAATGTGGGACACACCGCAAACTATCGGGGTTGTCCAAAGTTCGCTGACATTAAGAAAGCAAAACTGGCTCGGCAGCAGAAGGTGGAGGTCAAACGTTCACCTGTCAGGTTTCAAACACCAGCCGTCACGTCCCAAATTTCCTACGCCCAAATGGCGTCTGGTAGGGGGGCTACGGTACAGCAAGCGACTGTTGCTTCTCCGGCGCCAACGCCGAGAACAACGGAAGCTGCACCTAACATACTGGCCATCTTGCTCGTAATCCAAGGGCAGATGGCTCAGCTGCAAAAGCAGGTTCAAGAACAGGCCAAGCGGGTGGACCAGATTTACGCGCTGCTGCCGGGCCTAACGCAACACATGTCGTAATGGGTACGCACATGGTGGAGCAAACTTTGAAGGTCCTTGCGGTGAATGTTAATTCACTGATTAGGATTGAACGAAGAGCCGCAATGTTTAAATTGCTACAAGACCAAACTCCTGATGTGCTTTTCGCTAGCAAAACTAAGCTAACCGATAAGCACCAACTGGAGTACAATAATTATATCGTTAGAAGAAGAAACCGGCCCAGATCCAAACGTGGAGGCGGTGTCGCGATCTTCATTAAAGAAGGTATACAATTTCACAGAGTGTACAAGGGCGTGTTGCGCAGGTTCCGGGTGTTGGAGGCAGTCGTCGTGTACATCCCGCTCTGCAGTGGAAAGCGGCTGTACTTGGCCTCTGTTTATGCACCTGAGGCTTCACAATCCACCCTATTCATTACAGAGCTCGACACGCTTTTTCGACTTCTGAGGCTGGAATCGGGGGAGAATTATTTTATAATCGGCGGGGATTTCAACGCTAGACACAGAGATTGGGGAAATAATTTGCCAAATACTAGAGGGAACCTACTACTCGATTGGTGGGGTCAGCACGATGTCATGTACAGACTCGGTCTTAAAGCGACGGATAACCCGTCGTTTCCCAGAGGCGGGTCTTATTTGGATCTACTGCTGTACGACGAACGTATACGACTGACAGGTACGAATTTACAAACATTAAACTGTCTGCGCACATTCGTGTATGACAGCGACCATTGCGGTTTTAGCACCGAAATTACGGTTCCCAACGAAATTGCGGAATTGGAGGAGTTTGTCCAAAAATATACTTACAACCACAATAAGACTCGATGGACACGCTTCTCCGCAACCTTGACAAGAGCACTCTCCTCGAACACGCTCCACCCACCGTCCAATAGGAATTTGTCAAACGAGGAGATCGACAATTACCTAATAAAAATGGACGAGACAATTAAACAAACTATGGACACTACAATACCGCGGTATCGACGTACGACTAACGAAGACCTGTTCCGCAATCCTACTATTGACGCACTGCACCGACGGAAAAGTAGACATCTGACAAGACTTAAAAACTTGTACAGACAGTTAACTGACCGACAAGACCCGGAGATTAGGACACTGAAGTCGTCGATTAAAAATATTCAAACGCTAATAAAAGAGAATTACAGAAGTTCTGTAAGTTTGTATTGGAACAACAAGGTTCGGGCTGTAAACACCAGCAACCCAAATATGTTGCTATTTCGGAGAAAAAATCAAAACGACCTTCAGTGTTGCCCGGACAACAGACAACGAACGGTTACTGACAATAGCAGGCATTGATCCAAATGAGGACGCTGATGATGACGACTTCTTTGTGGTCGAGGATCCACAGGAGAAGGTTGAGACCATAGGGGCGACTTTCCAGGAAGTATACAAGGCCACTGATACCATTGGCCCTAATTACGACCTGTATAATCGCGTCTTGGTGCACGACTTCTGCATTCGAAATGAAATAGGGAACTGGCGATCCGAGGGCTCTGGTTTCACCCGGTTCACCGACGAAAATACGGCCAATAATGTCATTGCCAGAGAGGGTGACCTACCCCCATTCATTTCGAAGGAAGAACTCCATGAGATCTTCGACACAATCAGGGCTAAGAAATCAGTGAGGACCGATGGTATTCCGAACATCGTGCTTCGACATCTTCCTCTAGAAGCTGGGACATTTACACCACCCTGTTTAATAATGCAATGAATAATGCACATTATCCAGCGCATTGGAAAACGGCGGTGGTTCAACCTATCCCCAAAAAGGGAAAGGATATATCCAATCCGGCGAATCTCCGGTCGATAAGTCTCCTTCCGAATATCAGTAAGGTTTTTGAAAAGGTAATCAATAGAGCTCTGTCTAGGTGGGTTGAGGACAAACATATAGTTCCAGATAATCAATTCGGTTTTAAGGCGGGACATGATATCTCACATGCCGCGTCTAAACTGGTGTCCGATATCCAATGGAATAAAGCCAAAAAACAATGCACTGGTGCCTGCCTTGTTGACTTGGAGAAGGCCTTCGACACCGTATGGTTAGAGGGTCTTTTCTATAAGCTGACTAGGCTGGGGATCAGTAAACCACTCGTGTACATTCTTTATAATATGCTAACCAACAGACAGTTCATCGTGAAGAATGGTGAGGTGACTTCTGTTGGAATATTTCAAATTAAAAATGGTCTTCAGCAAGGCGCGGTCAATTCGCCGATCCTATTCAACATTTATACAAGCGACTTGATAAGTTCACTTCATCATACTATTGCGTACGCAGACGATTTGATAGCGTACAGAACAGGTCCAAAAATCGAGGTTATTAATACTCTCTTGCAGCATGACTTCGATAAGATAAGACGATTTTGCGATGACTGGAAGTTGAAAATCAACTTTCAGAAGTCGGAAACCATTCTCTTTAGGACGCCGTTGTCTAGAGCCTCTAGGGATACCAGAAAAAATTGGAGAAAGTTCTCGATTATTGGACAACACGGACAGCCTCTTGCCTGTCGAAATGCAGTCAGATACCTTGGAATCTGGCTAGATCAGTTTCTGTATTTTGTCAAAAATGTAGATGCTGCTCTGGCCAGAGCTAAAGGTGCTTTTGCCCTTACAAAGAGACTGTTTTATAGCAGCCAACTCGATGCGAGGGTAAAGGTAATCTGCTACATGGCCCTTATCAGGCCCATGCTGGTATTTGGTTGTCCCGTGTGGTTCAATGTACGAGCAAGCTTAATGGAAAAGATTCGGGTGTTTGAGAGGGCTTGCCTTAGGGCCTGTCTTCGCTTGTACAGAACACCAGAGTCGGAGTACAAAAAATTTTATCCTAATGAGGTCCTTTACAACAGGGCGAACCTAATACGAGTGGACAACTTCGTAATTAAGCTGACTCGAAGGCACATTGCAAGAGCAATGACGTCGACGAATAACCTGATATCTGGGGCTTACTACCCCAATTACCTTTACCACGAGAGTGTGCGCTTTGACGGCTTCGTTCCACCGGAAGCATTCCTCTACCTAGATCAGAAAGGGTTGATCCAGGATAGATCAGCGGTGCCGTTAATCTTCCATGTCGCTCGGACAGCTGGGGACAGGCGACTCAACTACAACAGAGACGTCGCACACGGCAGTGTGGATCGCTTCAGGTTCAGTAGGGCGGTGGGGAATCGCGATAAGAGGGATGTCGTTCGGCAGCACCAGCATTTCTGGTGGTTGAATGATGGGGAAGATGTTTCGTCGTCGTTTCCGTCAATTACGGACCAGCCTCACTAATGAGGTAGAGCTGACCAATTTATTTGCTCTGTGAATATCGGTGGCCAGCTTACATAGGTTTAGGTTAGCATTTAAGAAACATATACATATACGAGGGCGGGTCAATAAGTCCGTGATTTTTTCTGACCTCTTTACTGAAACAGCAACACTGCTCCTGTCAACAGGCATCTGTCAGTTGACTCCTGTCAAAATTTAAACTTGCTGCGTCAGTTAGTTTGTGTTTGACAGCTATTTTTATCAGACTACTCACTAATTTGAGGAGAAAATTTGAGGAGAAAAAAGACAATGCAAGGGTGCACACATGTGCAGTTGCCATGGCAAAAATCCATGAATTGGGCTATGAATTGCTCCCTCATCCACCCTATTCTCCAGATTTGGCTCCGAGCGACTACTTCTTGTTCCCAAACCTGAAGAAATGGCTTGGTGGAAAAAGATTTGACTCCAATGATGAAGTCATCTCGCAAACAAAGGCCTATTTTGAGGACCTCGACAAATCATTTTTTTTGGAAGGGATAAAAAAATTGGAGAAGCGTTAGACAAAGTGTATAGGGCTCAAGGGAGACTACGTTGAAAAATAAAATTATTTTTTTATCAAAAAATCTGTGTTTTATTCCAAAAGTCACGGACTTATTGACCCGCCCTCGTATCAGTGTATATAAAGGTGTATACTGATGTATGTATATGATTGTGTATAATGTCTATGTGTGTTTATGTGTGTATTGTGCATTTAGGTTAGGTAGGCTAAGGTTTATTTTAAGTTAGATACTAAGTTTTTATAAAAAATAAATGTCCATATGCTAAGTTTTTGTAAACAAATTTTTTCTTAGCCTTAAGTATAGAAAATAAATATTTATAAATAAAATGTAAATGCAGTCGAAAGACATAGATATAAAAATTCAGATTAGCTTAGAGTGCCTGTGTGGGGCCAGTAAGTTAGTATAAGATTGTTGAGTAATTGTAAGCTAGCATTTAAGCATTTTTAGTTAGTATGTAAGAGTTAGTGATTAAGTAAATAAAATGAATTGAAAACTGAAAAACTGTTGTTTTTTTTTCGTGCTTTTTGGAGGTGGAAGGTGGAGGATCGGCCGTGCTATTGGCATGTATGTATAATATACCTGGTCACAGCGTTGACTTTTACTATTTCCCGCAAGGGACTGTTCTGCCTTCCCGGAGTTGTGTCAGCTGCTTCTTCTCCTTTTTGTTCTCCAAGCCTCATTTTTGACCTTTTTTTAAAAAAAAACTACGTACTATCTCCCAAACCACTTTCTACCGCAGTATATGATGGAGAAGTAAAAATGGATTGCAAAGGGAAATTTTTCATGCCGAGTAGCATGTGTAGTAAAAAAAAACTTTGTGCTACGTAGGTATCTTCGTCTGCATCTAGACATTCCGGACAGAGCAGTGGGTTGCCAACGGCGTCATGTTGGTTCAATGTTTTTCTATTTTATATCCTGAGCATCTCGCTGGCAAGGATATCGATGGGGACCATCGTCGTCTTTGTCTGAGATGTTGTTCAGCATTACTGCAAGGTCTTTAGACCGATGGTTAACAACCTGAAAATTGGCGAATTGAAGGGCTTTTCGGCTGGTTATAAGCACATTTCGGTTTTATAACTACCTAGTGCTAGTCCAGCTAATATCAATTGCTTCAACAGTACGAATCTGTAAGGCTACAGTATTTTTTTTTTTTTTTTTTTTTCCGGCGAGGGCAGGTGAAAATCTTCCATCAGACACTATGAGGATCAGAAGCGCGTGCTCATAGTAGTGTGAGATTCTTACTCACTAAAAACACCTCCCTTCGTTGTTAATTTTAATACCGTAACTAAGTAGAACTTATCAAGCAGTTTTTATTTCATAAGTTAATCACGATTGGTAGGACACTTTCCAATGGAAGACCCTACATATTCCGCTTTCTTAATGCGGTTTCAATTTATCGCGCAAGGTCCAACGGTTTAGTTCGTTGAAGACGGCGTAATATGTTTCGTTCGTCCAAGATTTCTAGGACTGTATTGTTGATATGGCCGCTTAACCGGACTTTATGTTTTCGTGCGCAGTTCCTGACTTCATCTTCCACGAAAGGAACTCCGAGGTCTCGATGCAGGTCATTATTTCTTATAAACCATGGGGCACGCACAAATTGTCGTAGCACTTTATTTTCAAAAGTTTGTATTATATTTATATTTGATTTCTTAGTACAACCCCAGAGTTGTATACCATAGGTCCACAGCGGCTTTAGCACTTGCTTATAAAGAAGCAGCTTGTTTTCTAAGCTTAGCTTGGAATATTTACCAAGTAGCCAGTACATTTCTTTGTATTTGGCCTCTAGTTCTTTTCGCGTCTTTTTAACATGCGTTTTCCATTTAAGCTTCGCGTCAAGTGTCATTCCCAAATACTTAGCTTCGTTTGCAAAGGGGATACACACCGAGTTTATAGAAATGGGCAAGTGATTTATCTTTCTGTAGGTGAAGTCAACATGTACAGATTTTGTCTCATTAAGGGTAATTCGCCAGATCTTTGTCCACTCGTAGACTTTATTTAAAGCAGTCTGAAGTTTCGCCGTTGAGTCTTCTATTGATTCTCCAACCGCTAAGATAGCGGTGTCGTCAGCAAAAGTATCGAGAACAGTATCCTCGACGTGTGGTATATCTCTTGTATATAAAAGGTACAAAAGTGGGCCCAGTACGCTTCCCTGCGGTACTCCGGCTAGGATATCTTTAAATTTCGAAACATTATTTCCGTATCGAACACGAAAAATTCTATTTTCAAAATAGCTTGTCAATATATTATAAAGCTTTAATGGCAAAATTCGTCGCAGTTTGAACTTCAAACCTTCATGCCATACTTTGTCAAAAGCTTGTGAGACGTCAAGAAATACGCTCGAACAAATCTTTTTTTCTTCCAGGGATTTTTCAATTACATCAGTAATTCTATGCACCTGATCAATTGTTGAATGCTTAGTCCGAAATCCAAATTGATGGTCGGGAATAAGATTTTGGTTTTCGAGAAGACGTTTTAGCAAAATCCTCTCAAAGATTTTCGACAGGATCGGTAGAAGAGAAATGGGTCTGTATGATTTTTTATCGTTTGGAGGTTTTCCTGGTTTTAGTACGATAATGACTTCAGCAACTTTCCACTGACTTGGCACGTATTCAAGCCTCAGAGCCGCGTTAATAATGTGTAAGAGCTTTATAAGTGCTTTTTGAGGTAGCATTTTCAGAACTTCTCCGGTAATAAGGTCATACCCCGGAGCCTTCTTTGGTTTTAATTTCCTTATTACAGTTTTAATTTCAGCAAGAGTTGCATTTGTCATTACAAAATTACTATATGCTATTTCTAAAGAACTGGTGCCGGGTACCAGTGTTGGGCCGTCGGAGGGCTTGAAAATTTCTTCAAGATAGTCGGCAAAAACCTCCGCTTTTTCCTTATCCCCCTTAGCCCATTCGTTATTGCCGACCTTGATTGGTGGCGCGGGGATTTTGGGCCTTTTTAAGCATTTTAAAGCTTTCCAAAGCGAGTAATTTGTTTCTTTTCCTGCCGTCAGGTTTTGAACATATGTATTTACTTCGGAATTTCTGTAACTTTTAAGAGTCTCCTTGAGCAGATTACAGAGCCTGTTTAGGCGTGTTTTATCCTGCGGCGCTCGAGTTGTTTGCCATCTTTTGCGAGCTTTTCTTTTTTCTCTTATCATATCTTTTACCTCAGGCGGGTAGTTTAAGTTACGTTTAGCCGTGTTTTTTCGTTGACAAGGTGTATTGTTCCACGCAGCACATTGGACTATTTCAATGAAAGAATCCACTTCGATTTCGAGTTCAAGTGCTGCTTTAAGTGAAATGTCTAGTTCTAGGTTATTATTAATCTCATTTCTGAATCCTTCCCAATTAGTATTTCGTCCAGTTAGTCTTAATGGTCCTTGTTTTTTAATAAACGTGTCGTTCATTGTCAGTATGACTGGAGAATGATCGGAGGAAAGATCGAAGCTTTCATCAACGTTTATATCCGAGTTACGAATTCCTTTAACAACGAAGAAATCGACAAGATCGGGTATTTTCGTTGTATCTGTTGGCCAATAAGTCGGCTTGCCCGTTGAATAGAAGTCACAATTGTGTTCCATACATGCTTTATAGAGTATTTTACCCTTTTGGGAGACACATCTTGATCCCCAAAAAGTGTGTTTGGCATTGAAATCAACGCCAATCATAAAAGCCGATCCAAGAGAATTGAATATATTTTTAAATATATGTTTTGAAGGCGTAAATCGTGGAGGACAGTAGATGGCTGAAATAGTAAAGGAGTTCCGTACCAATTTTACGCGGACCGCAATTAGTTGTACAGACTCGAGCTCTACTTTTATATCTTCGTTGTGCTCAAGAGACTCTTTAATGTATACAGAGGATCCGCCTCTCGCGTTTCCTGATACGCGTAGTAATCTTTAAAACCTCTAATTTTTGCAGATGACCCATTTTTCAACAAACGTCAATGTCGTTTTTCCTTAGGAATAACTCAAGTTCATAAAGTTTTTCTAAGATTCCGTTTGCATTCCAGGTGAGTACGTTTAATTTTTCCCTTTTCATTTTTGAGGCGAAGGACGTTTTTTATTGAACCTATTTTCAAACTTCTTTAGCTTATCTAAAATAAGTTCATTGATTTTGTTTTGCTGCTCAAGCTGCGCGAGAATAACGGAAAATACTTGGGAAGCAGGATCTCCGGAATCTTTTGCCTTTAGCTTGGTAGCTTCAGCGTATGTAAGTTTTTCCGATGCTTTCTTTTCAACACTGGAATCAATCACTTTCGCCTTGGCGTTTATAACGATATTTTGAGCAGATCCCGATGTTTTTTCTTTAGTTTTGGGATTCTCTTTTTGTGGCTTAAACAACTTGTCACGTCTATTTTGCAACTCCTTTGCTACTTCACAGCCACGGAAATTTGCTACGTGTTTACCCCTGCAGTTAACTCAAGTCGGAGGGGTTTGTTTGCTTACGTTGCACTCTTTGGACAGGTGTTTACCTGCGCATTTTACGCACCGAGGCTCTTTTTGGCAGTAAGCTTGCGTATGGTTAAATTCCTGGCATCGCTTACACTGCGGGATCAGTTTCGAGTTTTTGCGTCGAGGCTCAATTTTAACAATAATGTTGAGGATTGACTTAATATCGTATATTTTTTGGGTATTTTCAGTGTTCTCTAAGGTTAGCATAAAGAGGGGAAGGCTACGTTTAACTGTCATATCCTTTCCTTCAATGTTTTGTTTCTCTCTCTTTTCGATGTTGACGACATCAATGATTTTAAAACCCTTGTTTTTTAAATCACTTACGATATCTTCTTTTGGGCAAGACGGATGCAGTCCTCTGGCGACGACAGAATAGGTCTTTCGCACTTGTTCTCGTATGTGAACCATTGGATTTTTTCGACGCTTAACTTGCGAGAAAGAATGCGATAGTTGTCAGCGTCCTTGACGTTGACTTTCCATACATTATTATTGCGCGATGTTACTATATAGTCCGATCCCGGCAGGGTCATCAATATGTTTTGGAGTTTCTTGTAATCTGAAACTCCAGTGGCATTGATTGGCGGGGGTGTTCGTTGTTTTTCCGGTTTGATTTTTTCAGGACTCATGTTATTGTTGCCATTTTTCTTCGATTCATCTCCCTTTGCTTCACGTTGAGAGACGATTTTGGGAGAAGACGCATGCTTTACGCTTTTTTCCGGGAGGTTTTTGCAAGATCCAGTCGGTTTCTCGACCTAGCTCTTCTTCATCTGTTTCGTAGATATTTTTAACAGATACAATAGACATAACGTCGCTGTTTGACTTTTCCTTGGTTTTCAGTTTTTCCAGTTCTTTTTTAAGATCTTCGCATATCGCTTCCATTTTGGTTAGCCTAGTACGAAGTTCGGTATTTTCGTCTTTCAGGCTATTTATTTTCGCTGAAGTCCATTCTTCGCAAGACGACGTTTTTGGTGTCGTTGGACTTCTTTTGTTATTTTCTTGTTTTGGAGATCTAGGTGGTGGAGATCTCGAAACCCGTGAACTTTTTCCGAACGGGTTGATAAGATGCAATAATTGGCTCGCCCCAGAATCCATCGAGCCGACCTCCGTAGAGGGTGGATTTTCCAGCATAGCTGGTCTGCCACCTGGGGTAAAAATTCCATTTGTTTTACTCATTGCATAATTAGTATACACTTCGCGCTCGGTATACGGAGGGTGCATTTTAGTCGCCTCTTACGACAGGCATGCATACCTCGGGTATATTCTAACCCCTACCCGAAGGGGTACTACAGTAATGATACTAATGTCATTGGCGAGTCCGATTATCTTTACTTCCTAGGTAACGTCGTGTACTCCGTCGTATATGATATTTTACAGCAGTGGTCCTATGATGGATCTTCATCTATAGAAAAACGTCCGGTATAGCCATTTTTCTCCTTCGGTGGCATCTTCTGCGATATCGACTACCGCTCTTATGACATCAACAATAGTTTCTGTTTCTCTAAAGCCAAATTGTTGTTGTGAACGGACTCATTTCTCCTCTGCTACTGCCAGTTATCTTTCGTGTATTATCTTCTTGAGAAACTTCCCAAGAACCCTATTGCACGATTAGAGTGGACCAATTGTTGTATATTGATCTTTCTGGAAGGTTTCCTTCTCCTACATTGTTATTATGAAACAGCCTAATCTCTTTTTTTATAACGCCTTTATTGCCTTATTCGGGATATAGTCGGGTCTGGGCACTTTACTTTCACCTATCTTGCTGCATGCAACAAGCAATCCTCCGGACTGAGCTCTTTTGCAGATTTTAACTGATCTTTGAAGAGAAAGGTGTTCTATTCTACTCTACTATCATCAACAACCTTCCACTCTATGGTTCTCAGAATGGAGTTGCTCGCAAATGTGATATCAACCATGGAGAATACTCGTATCTTCCGAAAGGTATTTGCTCGGCTCAAAATAGTGATGCCTATCGTTTGAAGAGCGAATGTTTTTAGTACGGCCTGTCCTCTAATGTTGGTGAATCTGCGCAGCACTATGTGGTCCATGCATTGAAGTCGTCTCCTATAGCCGCATCGCCGGCCGGTCAGATTGTCCAGCATCAATTGATTTTCGTAACTCTCAAGCTAGGTCTTGCATAGTATTTGTAGTAATGGGTGGTTTGGTTCTTGAAAGGCATAGCGTTTACATATCTACATGTATATCGCCCAGATCCAGCTAATTGTTCTGTTTTTGTAAGGCTGGCTGAAAAATTCTACAGTGATTAAGGTATATCTGTTGTATCTTCATGGTGCCTACTTTGCTTCGCCTAGAGGATATGTCTTACATCTTATGCAGGATCTTTCCATGTCATAGTCCTTCAATACTTGGCTTTCTGGTCCATATCTCTCTCACACCTTGTAGCGGTCTTCTTCGCTCCTGCATTGCTTGACTAGTTAGCCAAACTGTAGTCACTTGAAGCATTTTTCCAGCAATGTACTTCCGATTGCAACCTCTCATACTCTGCAGGAGGACTGATAGTTTCAGATTGAGCTCCGCTGTACGCTTTTCTCAGTAGAAGAACCTCTGAGGGTGACTTACAATTTTGTATTGCATTTTAATTGCTTCACTGTAACCTTTCTCTGTAGTGTCCTCATCGTTATCCTTGATCCCAATAAGAGTGCGACAGTTAGAGTCTAGTTTGGTTGTTCTCCCAAGTCTGCACTCATAAAGCTTTTGAATTTTATTGTGCTTTCTGGGATATATCTCAGCATAGTTCACCCTTTGCCTCTTCCTTATTTCGCGGGGCTGGTTAGCGGTTTCTCGGAGCGGAATATCGAGTTTTCTCAGTTCTATTAGGATGGCCGTCACATTTTTCCTCTGAGAGAGTTATTCCGCTAACAATCTTGTTTGCATGTGAAAAAGTTGCTACCTGGTCTTCTGAAGCATGAGGATGGACAGATTAGGGAAAAGTCGTGTCCGAATTTGGTCAGATATTTTCTGAGCACACCATGGCCGCTTAGAAGCTGTGTGATGTAGAAGTTTAGTTCTCCAACTCTTGGTTCCATTCAAGGTTCTATATTTGAGATAAGTTGGTGGTGTTGTCCCATTAGTTCTGCCACTTCTGAATTGAGCTATCCACTTCCTGAGTTGGGTGGACAAGAACGTATTCTCTCGTGTACGCGTCTCATTTCTTCGCCGATTATATCAATGGTTATTATACCAGCTAAAACTCCCGCCGCTTCCTCCCAGACGGGCCGGAAGGCGCAGATTGTTCTCAAAGCGGTTAGTCTTTAAATTCGAGACATCTTCTTCTATTATCCTCTATATCTTATTGTCGGAGACGCGTACAGTATAACGGAGCTAACTACTTTCGGAAGTATTGTAATAATCTTCGACTGCGACTGTGCAATCTCATATTTTGTAGGATTGTCGGGCATGTTAGTTGAGGTGCTCTATCTTCTTCGACCTTTGTCACGACGATCTTGTAGGCGGTTCCCCAGGTGTTTATATAGGATTTTGCTACCCTTAATGGCCCTTTTTAAGGACATCCTCGCTTGTTTAAAAAGACCCAGATTTTGATTAAAATCCAGGCTTTCCCTTGAGCGTCGGATCTTTTGTCTTGCTCTCGGACAGATAGTTCTTAGTGATTTTATTTCGTCTTCCCACCAGTAGCAGGGTGAGCCGAATGAGCTGAGATTTCTTTTGGAAGCATCACAAGCAGAAATTAATACAATTGAACGGATTGCTGGAGAGCTAGGTTCTCCGTGGTCCCGGGGCTCAGTTGGTAAATATTAATGACCTCCCCCAGTCATTTTGGGGCGGTTTCGACATTTCTCTTTTAGGAGCTCGAAAATCATAGCCTGACGGTCACTTTGTCTATAGTCTCCGCTAACCCACCATTTTGTGTTACGTGCCTATGATAGACCCCGTGCCGGCCTTTCGGAAAGTATTTTTGGTGCCCTCGTTAACTAGAACTACATATGTCAAATGTTTCGAGTAGTCTTACTGCCTCATTCTGTGTCACACGCGTTAAAATCTCCCCCTATTACTACCGGGTTTCTTAATCTTGCATTCGTTACAAGATCATGCGGCAACTTTTGGTATTGTTCTCATCACAGGCTTAGCGGAGCGTAGCAGCTATAAAGTGGATGCCGTTGATCTTGGCGCTGGTGAAGCCTTTAGCCGCCTATAATCGGGGTAGTGAGGTCTCGTAGTCTCTCGCAACGGGTGAAGTGAGCTCTCGTGGTACATTCCATTGGGGTAATAAGCCAGAAAGATCAGTATATTATCATTGGTCATTGCCCTTGCAACGTATCTTCGAATCGCCTTAATCAGAAAATTGTCAATCCTATTCAGATTAGCCACAGACTTTGTTGGGATAATATTTGTTGTAAAGTACACTGGTGTTCTGTACAAGAAAAGACAGGTCCTAAGACAGACGCAACAATAATACGCGATGGCTGGCCTGATTAAAGCCACATAGCATATGACTGCTGTGAAACTGCCTTCCTGTTAGGGCTAAGGCCTTTTTGGCCCTAGCAAAACAATCATCTATATGTTTGTGAAAATACAATCACTTATCGAGCCATATACCATGGTATCTCACTATTCTACTCACCGCTAATGCAGTCCGCGCTGTCCTGTGATGGCCAAATTTCGCCTGGTATCCTCTGGTATCCTTAGAAACCCATCTCAATGAAGTTCTAATCAAGATTATTTCCGACTTTTGAAAATTTATTTTCAATTTACAATTGTTCCAATAGGCCTTAATATGATCGAAATCACGCTGCAGAAAAGTATTGATGTCATTGATTTTTGGACCTAAATCGTCCGCGTACGCTATGGCATGATCGAGGGAACCTACTAGATTACTTGTATAAGTGTTAAACAGTATCGCAGAGAGCACAGCCCCATGTGGTAAACCATTTTTAATATCAAAGATCTGGCTCGAAATGACGTTGTTACATTTAACAGCGAACTTCTTTCCCATAAGCATGTCATAAATCATATGTAGCAGAGGTTTCGGCATGCCCGTCCTGGCCAACTTATAGAAAAGCCCCTTTAACCATACGGTGTCGAAGGCCTTTTCAAAGTCAATGAGGCAGGCACCCGTACACTACTTCTTGCATTTATTCCACTGTATGTCGGAAACCAGCTTTGACGCAGCATGAATAGTGTATTATATTATTTTCCTCAACCCACCTTAACAGAACTATATTAACCACTTTCTCGAATAACTTGCTAATGCCGAATTTTTAACTAGTTACCAAGGGTTTCACCGATAACGTTCTTAAATCGGTCGGCTTGACCTCCTGACTCATGAACAAGAAAATGTACCAAAGTTCGTCGTTGCCTTTGCCTACTAAGCTATCACTATTCTAACTAAAGACATTAGCTGGAGCAGTTTCCTGGATTTCTTATGAACAAGTAATCAAAACTAAATAGACTCCATACCATTCTTCATTCTCATATTTGAAACTCATTTCTCTGGCCCTCAATTCAAAACAAGTTTCTATCCAACACTCGCAGGTGGTATCTGCTACAGGTTGCGAGTACAGATGAAACTATTAAATATGTTGTTGGTTCCCTTGATGTATCTTCCTTTAATGTAACATAGAAGGAAATACTGCTGCCTGCTTCTGAAATTTTTAACGGCTCACTCTTTTATTTCACCTCCTGTGACCTTTATTCTGTGACTGCTGATGAGACGGATGGGCATGCACTCGCATCTAATAGCCACTTAAACTTGGCTTCTGTTACGTTTCATGCTTTTTTAAATTTAAAAATGTTGTTAACTTATCTTTTCATTTAACGCTCTCATCCTTAGTGGGGATGCGTTGACAGCCAGAACACTTGTACACAAAACGATTTTCCACAGTCCTTAAGCTTGCTGTTGTACCTACAAACATTTGTTGGGAATTAATTCAAACACTGAACTGAAGGTGAAGGGAGTTGATTTCGAAAGTGCTTGTAATTATCATCTGACCTCTGTGCTAAAATTTCGATTATCCTAGGATTTTTCTTTCCTCCATTTGAGAAGCCTCAGTAAATTGATCCTTTAATTTTCCTTCTTTCTTCCTCTGCTTATTAGTGTCATACGTCATTTTCCTAGAACCTCTATCCTCATCAGTTACATAATGCTTACCAAAGCTCATTTGTAACCCAAAAGCCAGAGGAAATCACACAAAACTGCCACATCACACACGGGACTTAAACAAAACGATCCTCAGACTCATTTCTTATTTACGACGAAAATCCCAGTGACAAATATCGTGTCACTATGAATGATGGCATTAGCCTCTAGGTCTGACTATTCCCATACTTCCAACTGCAAGCCACAGTACCATAATGCTTGTGTCAATAAAAAAAAAAGAAAAAAATTGGAAGAAAAGGAACCCAATTCATGGTCACAAAAGAAACATCAAACCCAGTGTCCACCATCCAACATTCTCATTCCAAATGACGGAACGCAATCTTCAAGTCACTGCCGCAATTGAAGTTCTACAAGGCTCTATTGCTCAAATGACTTTTATACTCTTCAGAATTTTGGTCAGAGCCAGAGCCATAGCCTAGCCAGATCGAGAATAATAACCACCCCTTGGTGATGGTTGTCCTTTTTCGTCATTTTAATTGAATGGATGGTCGAGCATGACATTTATTCGTACCAGATGACACATACGTAAAAATCGATTCTCCTAAGTGTTGTCCACATGGAGGAGAGTAGTCTTTCAAAGCTCAGAGCTGACGTGGAAAACGATGATGACCATGACGTCGTTGAGGACGATGATGATTTTTTTTTTGTTTTTTTTTGCCTTCTGTCAGTGACGTAAACAAAAATTGTAAAGAATCACCCTCGACTTGAACTTCAACCCTGGTGAATAGGGGCGCGAAACAAACAAAACGGGACAAACACTATCTATCAAAATGTGATGGAATGCCCTCGCTATTGTCGGTGTATTGTGTCCTCATCCCAAGTCCTGGTCTATTCACATTTCCCAGGTACGGATAGAGGTGACAATGAGGGTAGCTCAGAATGGGGAGCGGCTATGTACGAATATTCGTATGTCTACTCGCACTCGTACGACTGACTGTCTGGAAAGATGGTTTTGTTTGATTTCAGTGGAAACGCTGCGTTGTGCACGTCATGGAGGATTATTAATAATTTGTTTGAACGTTTGTCATAATTCGAATTTTAATTAAAGACGAGGAAGTACCCCCCGGGGAAATTATTCAATTTTCTGCTGATTTATGAGGTTTTCTGGCGAAGCCATACATGCACTTGTTGCCGTACGATGTTGGGTATTTCGAGAGGTGGCAAGTTGAGTGATTTACGTTAACTATTCGTTTGGCTTTTATGTGTCTCTTGCCGAATTGAAGGAATTTGAAATGAAAACGATTTTTTGATAAACAGGATATGGGTGGGGCCTTGGATTGATGTTTCTCCTTTATTGTACTATGTATAAGCCTCTTTGTGGTGACGATATTCTTAGACTGGGACTGTTTCATTTGTATATTCCCTTCTACTGGCATTAAAAAAGTGCTCGTTTATTCAACGGTAAAAGTTATTTGCACATTACTTATACAAAGAATTATTCTATTTAGTGAAGTTTCTTAGTCTTTCGTGGATAGATGAGTAAACGCTTCAGTGATAAAGTGCCTACAGTACCAGCACCTACCATATCAGCACCGAGAACCTGCGGCCTCAAACATAGGACAACCACTCACAGCAAGTGTCTCAGCATATTATTTCACCTCTGCCTAACACGCATCCTGAAGAAGCCTGCCTTCTGTAATTATGCTCGCATAAAACAGAACTGATAAAGGAAGTGGCCCTGATAAAGGAAGCAGGCGTTCCTAATCCAGGTTCGGCGAGTTTTCCTAATAAGGAATGGAATCTGTTGCTGTCCTCCAGAATGACACTAGCCCCTAGATCAGTTTTCGAGTTATCCGTGAAGAACCGGCTATTTGTTTCCTGGATAATGTTCAAAGAGTTCTGGCGTCATTGCATTAGAAGTTACAATTAAGTCTATAAGACCAGCGTCAACATAAACTCGGAGCTACATGGTGCTACCAAGACTTATTCTCAATTGTAAGAGATGGTTTTGAAAGCGCAGCTCATGGTATGAATACCAAGAGAAGTGAGATTTATCAGTGCTTCTAGAACAGAGCCAACTGTGATAGAGAAAACCACATTAGGAAGAAACATACAGCCTTTTAGAGCCTGAAAGTTTGTTCCAACAGAAAACGAACGCATGGGATATAGTGAATTCAAAGACCCGTCCTCGGCGACAGCGCATTGGAAGTTTTTGACGTAACAGTTTTGAGAGGATTGACTGATAGTCCATAGCTAGAGCATAGTTTCCCGATAACATCTGAAGTTGGACATGCTTGTATGGTGCGTTCTTGTATGTAATTGTTTCAAAAAAAGATTGATTCGCCAGAGAGACCAATAAAACTGTTGCTCTTAAAAGTACAACCGACGTCTGATACTGTCTAACAGTGTTGCCACCATTGATCCCATATTCGATTTCTAGTACATATTTCTGCGTTTATGTAAGCACTCATCCACAACAAGGTAAGGTAGACCAAAACTCCTACTTAGCCCCTACTTATCTTTTGATGAAATGCCTTTTTAGGTTGGCTAATTCGAGCTTTCTGTAATCTAACCATGCCCTCTCCTGCGTATCTTGCACAAATCAATTTTTGCAGAAGTTTGTGATTTAGTAAGTTGCAATACAGAGGTATCTGGTTGGTTAAACCATATAACACTTATTCTTAGCACAATTTATACTAAGAAGGCACCCACTCTGTGTTTTAAAGTGATTAAGTAAGGAGAGAATGTTTCCGTGTGCACAAAACAAAACGAAAAGAATACTTTTTGTTCCGGAAGGCACTTCTTTTATTACAGAGATCCTTCGTTGCGCTTGTCTTACTTTTATGCCTTTCTGTCGATCATTCTAAGAGTTGATGGGGCACTAAGATATCAGATTGTAACGGATCTACTTAGGACTCTCGTAATACTGTTTTGAATGAGGCAAATTTTGTGTTAAACCCATCATGGCTGCTTTCGCCTCAGTACTTGCGAAAACGCCACTGACATCACGCTGCATTCTTCCGATTATGCCAATATCATGAGTGAAATTAAAGAACACGCATGACAGCGCTTAGACTTGTCCTTTTTTGGCATCAAAAGTCTCGATGAGTTCCTTGTCGATCTCAATGGAGTAGCGTGCAGGGATGCCAAAACTAGATATTGCTCTGTATAGCTAGTCTCTATAGACGCTGTCATACGCGGCCTTAAAATCGATGAATAGATGGTGTGTACTGATTTTGAGCTCATGGGTTTTTTCAAGATCTGCCGTAGAGTAAATACTGGTGAACTTTCCTAGCCTAAAGCACACTGACGTGGACCAATCAGGTTATTGACGAACGGCTTCTGGCGTTCACATAATACGGCAGATAGGATCTTGTAGGCGATGATAAGAAGAGTGATGCCTCTGTAGTTCACAATAGTGAGGTGTATGCTCCTTACCAAGACACCGCCTGTCACTTAAAGAGCTCGGCAGTGAGGCCGTCAGCTCCAGCATCTTTGCTGGACTTAAGCATAGATATGGCTATCTTCACTTCATCCAGGTGGGGTGAACGGGATTGTTGGCCTACATCGTCTAGGTAGAAAGGTTCTTTCTGTTTGCCTGCAGAATCGACTGCGACTCTACTACTATGTCCCTTTGTTCGCCTGTACAGGCTTCGGTTCGGGGTTTGTGCCCGTATCTGTGTCATGTTTTTTCACGTTTTGATAAAACTTCCAAATTTCTAGTGAGAAGCTCTAGTCGTTCTATCCAGGGCCTCTTCGTATGTCTCTTTATTAGCTGCATGTGCTTGCCGTCACTCGTCGTCAAACCACGGGCTTCGTATTTGTGGCCGAGTGAAATCCAGCACATCAGAGACGGCATCTCTGATGGCTTTTTGCAATTTTGCCACTGGTCTTCAGTACATGATGCTGGCAGCTTAGGACCTCTTAAGAGATTAAAGGAGACTCGATCGGAAAAGGGTTTGGCGATCTCTCGCGATTGTAGCCGTCCGACTGAAAACTTCCTCACAGTATTAGCTTGCCTTTGCGATGTTTGGGATCGCATCCGTACCTGGTCCGAGTCGATGTTGGCGCCTCGGAACGTGCGGACATCCGTAATACTGGAGGATTGCCTTGCGTTAATCGCAATGTGATCAATCTGGTTGACGGTTGAGTGATCAGGAGTTCTCCATGAACTCCATGAAGATGCCCGAACCGCTAAGTAGCTTATATTTGGTCAGGTGCTTTTGAATTTGAGAAAAGTTAACTTTTTCAAATACTTTCGACCGGAAAGGAAGTACCCGTAGCTATAGAGCTTGTGTTGAGAAGATCATAGTTTATATATGACGAAGTTTTAGAATGCGGCTTACCGATGTCAATCTTGCGCATGTGTTCCCATATATTTTTACCTAATGCTCGACTACAGTACCGAGACTTAGATGCTCTTACTTTTTAAACGAAAAAATTTCGTAGAGTACGGTAGGTCTCGCGTTCTTGCATGGGCTGGAGTATCTTAGACTTTAACCATATAGGCGAAGTAGCTCTAATGATCTTTTTCTTTAAATGAACATGGCAACATCCAATACAAAACAGATTCCGCACCATCCATGCTGAACTCAAGAGTTAATATCTAACTCAGGTTTTGCGAAGCATGAGACAGAAAGCTGATTATATGAAAGCGTTTTATCAAGACTGGTAACAAGGAAGAGCGCAATACGACTATTTGAACTATTGGCGAAGTGGGTGGGTGTAAGGAGATTTACGGCACACATAGTGACCTCATTGTATTTAAGAATTATCTATACTCGATTCCGCACAGCAGGTTGCCAGAAGGTGTGGAGCAGCAATGCTGTTTTAATACAAAGTAAAACCGATGGAGAATAATGGACGTGTTGGGCCTAGAAAAAGAACCAATTTTTACTTTGTCTGTGCTACAAGAGACATCTACTTGCCAACAAATGTCTCCAGCAATACCTCTACGAGCGTATAATCTATAGGGCTTTGTGTGTCAAATTTGCAGAGTGGTTTTACTGTGAGACCATCACGATCATATATTGCAACGCCGCTCCCGATTCCCCGAGGCTGCTGTCACTTTGAAAGGTTTCAAAGCCTACCATTCCATAGATTTCATTTGATACACCTGCATTTTTTTTATAATTTACGCGCGCCTAAGGGGTTTGATACCCTTTTACTGTTGCCAGGGCGCGGGCGGAAAGATAGAAGGAGGAGAAAGGAAAATTGTTTTTTTGTAGTGGTTTGAAGAAACTCAGGTGTGTTTGGTTTCTATGTTTTGCTCTCCAAGGGTGGGAGTCCGAATAGGACGGAGAGTTTTTCTTCACTCAGAGTGATTCGAGATATAATTCACAGTATTTTTTTTTTTTCATTGCTTGAAACTCTTATAACAGCCAAATCTACGTGTCAGTGTTATGCCTTCACACGCAGTATTTTTTTGTCTGAGTTCCAATTATACAATGAAAAACTGATTTTGCCATGGGCAGGATTCGAACCTGGACCCTTCGAGTGAGAAGCGTTTGCTACTACCACTACACCACGGCCACCCCATACATCTATCTTGAATTAACAAGAAGATGCCTAAATTCGTCTAACTTTATACCATTTAGGCTTCGATATGTACATATATGAAGGTCATTTTGCTGCGTTACGATACTACCTAATTATCTCAAGGAGAATTGCTCCCAAGCTGCGGACAGAGGGCTCTCCACCTCTGTTATTCAATTCTGTACACAACACAATTACTCGAGAAAGTACTCAAAGCAATTCATAAAGGAACATAACTGGACAATTGAGGGATAGATTACAGAATACAAAATATAAATTACAAAAATAAGAAGTTTGAAAACTAACTAACGGGTCATTACAGAGTAAAAAAACACCTCATGCCTGTGGCAATAGCATAATATTTCTACAGGAACAATGGGGATAAAATAAACGCATCTGTGGTTTCGGAAGTTTAAGGGGTTTCACACCATTTTACGACGAGCAATCGGAAAGCCCGAGAGCTTGTCCTTATGTGCCGAATTCACTCTCACCATATAAACTTGTGCAATTTTGTAACTAAGATTTCGTTGCTGCTTATGTCTGAGCTACGAAACGAATGCAGAATGGCACAAATTCGTCGTTGCGTTTGCTTATTTTCCCAATGATTCCTTACTGCGGCCACCACTGGAGGCATTTAATGCGCTGTCAACCTTCTGGCAGTGCAGAGGAGCTATCGGTAAGACATGGGGCCCATCACCTAGAAGGGTCCTTTGAATCTACATGGCTATGATAAGACTCCAAAGAACGGTTTTGTCTCGAATGCATGAGGGCTTTCCTCGGCACTCCTGGCTCGGCTCTACATACATTGATGAATCTCCCTCCGCTTGATAATCATATTAGGGGCTGCACTCTCAAAGCCATCTTCCGTTTAAAGAGAAGTGGTCTTTGGTACAACACGCACTGGAGCTTTGATGACCTTGAGCGTAGGCTGTCTTATCACCCAGGTCTTATGGCCATACCGAACTCCTGTTACGGAAAAAGTACGATATGGACTTTCCCTGTACTAAAAACTGGTTTAGGCCAGAATCTGAGCCAGGAAAGGAATGCAGTCGGGTCTTCACGGACGGTTCCAAAACCAATATTGAATGTTAGATATCATTTCACGACAACGTTAGATTTCACTTCTCGTTAGGAAAGCTCGCATCTGTCTTCCAAGCGGAAATTTACGGAACGAACTGATGGCAGCAGAATTTATTGCGTAGAACCGGTGTACGGAGAGAGGCATTTGCATCTGTAGCGGCAGCCAAACTGTGCGTAAGGCCTTGCTGAATCTTCTTACGACTTCCAAGTTAGTTCAGGAATGCAAGAGATAACTGAACACAGTGGAAAGGTTGAATTCAGTGACCCCTATATCCCAGGTCACAATGGGATCACGAGAAATTAAGTTTTTCAGGACTCGAACCTACGTTGGGTATGCCTACACTTTTGCAAATCACTTAAATGTGCTGGGCATAAGTGACAAAACATTCTGCGATGCTTGCTGTGAAAGTGATAACGAGACCGCAGAGCACTATCTCTGTGAATGTCCGGCTTAAGCTCGCATCAGGTGCTCGGCGCTGACGTGGTGGGTGTTAGTACTGTAGGCACCTTATCACTAAAGCACTTACTCACCTTTCTTCGTAAAACTGAAAGATTTCATTAAAAGTTAATTACAAAGAGTACAATGGACTAGTTCTTTGTCTGGGTGCTATATCCCGTCAGACAAAATGACAGGCAATAGCACAAGGCAACACCTGGCAACTGTAACTGAACGAGCAGAATACATCTACGTCTTCTAAGTGAGCCATAACTTAATATCACTGCCAGCTCAGGGAAGGCTATAGCCGGACTTATTAAAAATTCGGGCGAGTTAACTCTAACTTGCCGAAATCACTTGAGGCTTAACTTGGCCGCAGTGATAAGGGTGCATAGTCCCACCTACCCCTCCAATCTAATCTTATCTAGTAGACAATTTGCAAAAATCGTAAGAGGGAGGTATGTTCCCGGTAAAAATGCCTAAGCAATTATCAAGGGAAAGGTAAAATCTCAAAGCGGGGACCAATGGACTATTGGTTAAATGGATTACATACGAGTAAGCGCCAATATTACCAGAGTTTTGTGGGATTCAAGTTTTTAATATAGTCTTGGTCGCTTATATGAAAATTCTTGTTGTGATCACCCCTTCAATGGCTTAGTCTCTCTAATTGGTAATACACACGAGGACATCAGTGATACTTGACATAACCGAAATGGCTATGGGATCGAAGTGAACAAGACGGAATTACTAAGTCGGCCAAGAGAGAATAATCTGTCTGCAATTATGTGATATTTTTTAAGATTTTTTCTTCGACATCATGAAATTAAAGTCCACCTACGAGTACATCCATGTTTTCTTCGTCAACCAAAACATTTTCACTTCTCTTTAACATTCCCTTTCGAAACAAATTGAAATAGCTTCAAAGATATTCGTATCTTCCTTCCATTAACAAGTGAAACATACCCCTCAGGAGAAGGACTGTTTCCGTGTTTTATTTATTTATTTTTGTTTTTTTTCATTTCTTCTACTCTTACGTTACAAAACGATTCAAGTTAATGCATTTACTTTTAAATAAACTTCCGTATACCTTTTTGTATGTAATGTCATTCGCCATTCTCTCTACTTAGCGGCATATTCTCCTCAAATCCAGATTCAGTTCCAGATTCAGATTCAGATTCATTCGGATTCAGAATCAGAATCAGATTCTTCTACACAGCACTCTACCGCTCTCAGTCTCTTCCGTTTCCTGCACTTAAGCACTTGCCATTTTCCCTTCTACCTGACCACCTTCGCCAAATACCGTTCCATGACAAACAACAAACAGCAAACAGAAAACAGAAAACATTTGAAATATTTAAATGAATACGATTTGCAGACTCGCATAAACAACCCGGCCATTTCTGGGGGTAGTGGTGTTCCGTTATTCGACTTTTAAAGCGGGCGGATAGACGAACGAAAGGAACTCCCGCCGCCGCCGCACTAAAATGCTCAGGGAATTTAATTAAATCATTTTTGTTATGAAAGCAGGCGGCAGGTTATTACTTTTCCAGAAATAAAGAAGCTTCTCAGGGTGAACCCTAATGGAGGTAGCGCAGGAGGATATACTTTTACTCTCGGCCGCCCGGCCGCCCGGCCACCCGTACGTCGCACTGGCTTACTCACAAACAATTTGACATCTTAGAAGCATCAACGAAGGCATAACATAAAATCAACGACTGCTCATAAATATTTTCCGTTTTATTAAATGCCATGTCAATTTGAATTCATTATTCAACACTGGAGAATGTTGACATTTGAAGTCGTTTTAACTAAAGAAGGCTAACGGCACGAATATACAAATAGTCCTGGTTATGGCAGGTACAATTTCGCCGCCCACAACATCACTAAAGGATTCCTTTATTTGGAAGGAATCCTGTTGGGATGGAAAAGCGCAGCACTTCGATTTACGCAGGTATCTGTACAACAAGAATTTTCTATAACTAAATAATTCTATTGTTTGTCTTTTTGGGGACTCAAGGGTGGGGCTGAAGATGACGATTTGCCTAATTTAAGGATGTCAATGCCGAAGGTAATATCAAGAACACTGACCTTGACATAAATGAATCTCTAAAGTGTGTGTGTATATTAGCAGCACCAACGAGCTGGGTAAGCTTTTACATCTATTTGACAGGGCAAGGGAGGTCAGGTACATTTAAGTGCCGACCGATTTCGAGGAGGCGACCACATTGACAATTTCTAGTGCTGACAACATAGACATGGTCTTGACGTTACTGACGGCTTTCCTTCGATTATATCAATATCATCGGGGTATGCGAGTAATTGGACGGACTTTTGACAGATTGTGTTTCTTGTGTTGGCGCGCGAGTTTTGCACTATTATTTCAGGAATGATTTTAAAGAAATCGCATGACAGCGCTTCGCCTTGTCCTTTTTTGACATCAAAGCTCTCAGTGAGTTCTTTGCCGACCTTGATGGAGCAGAGTGCATTATCCATCGTCATCCTGCATAAATGGACGAGTTTGGCAGACATTGCTCTGTATAGCTCGTCTCTATAGAGGCTGTCATACGCGACCTTAAAATCGATACATAGGTGGTATGTACTGATTACGAGCTCATGTGTTTTTTCCAAGATCTGCCGTAGTGTAAGTACTGGAGGCCTTTCCTGGACTGGCCTTTCCAGTCACGCTAATATGGATCAATCCGATTTTTGACGAATGGCGTTGATACAATACGTCAGATAGGATCTTGTAGGCGATGTGAAGAGAGAGAGAGTCTCCTATCTTGAGGATCTGAAAGCAATGGTGAAGTTCCATTCATCGAGCATACTTTCGTCCGACCATATTTTACAGATGAGTTGGTGTATGCTGCTTACTAAACTATAGCCATCTGCCTTGAGAAGCTCGGCAGTGAGACCGTCCAGTCCAGCACCATTGATGGATTTAAGCGTATATATGACTATCTTTACTTCATCCAGGTCGAGTGAACGGAATTGTTGGTCTACATCGTCCAGGTTCAAAGGTCCTTTCTGAGTGGCAGCGGTATTTGGTTCGTCATTGCCGTTATACAGTCTACAGTATTGCTCTTTCCAAATCCTCAGCATTGACTGTGACTCTACTACTATATTTCCTTGTTCGTCTTTACAGGCTTCGGTATTCTACACTATTTGTGTCCGTGACGTGTGAATCTCATTTTTGGAGTAGCGTCTCTCAATTTCCTCGACCGCGCGCTTCTCCTGCTTTTTGTTTTTCCTCTTGAGAAGTCTGATCCGCGTCGAGATTGGTCCATCGCAACTTTCGGAGTATTTTGCGTCGCCTGCAATGTGGTCAGTCTGGTTAACGGCTGATTGATTAAGAGTTCTCCATGTCTCCTTGTGAATATCGAGATTTGGGAATCGCGTGCTAGCTACAATAATGCTACGCCCCGCCGCAAAGTCGACGACCGGACGTGGTGCTGTGCAGGCCATTCTTTCCGATAGTACTACCGAAGATTACTGACTTCTCCTAGCTTTGCATTACATTCGCCAAGGATAATTTTAATGTCATAGCTGGGATACTGCTTGTAGGTCTTGTCTAAGAGCTCGTAGAAGATGTCTAGAGTGCCGTCACTTCTCCTCTCTGTGGAGTTGTGCGTGCATATAAGTCTAATTCTTAATGCGGATTATTATGAGGCGCTCGTTAACATGGCGGAAACTCAAGACTTCTTGCCTGAGTCTGCCTCTACTCAGTTGTTAGTTGGCTAATTGTTCGACTGCACATGGTCTATTAAGGGACTTAACTTTCCACGTGGAGATTCAAAGTTCAATTTCCTTGTTTCATTTGCAAGGGTTGTCAACAGTAGATCCGTCTGTGTCCGATACTTTTTATTGGTTCGTCACTGTAACTAATTTTGTTTTTCCATGGTCGGCTAGTTACCCCGACGGCACAACCCCCAAAACTGGAGGGCCAGTTCCATTATATCATAGATGCCTCCTAAGATAAGGGATCGGTTAGACAGAAGTCAATAACCCGTTCGGCGATGTCGGAACTGGCGTTGGTCCACATTGAGGACTCATGCGCCACCACTCTTTTCGAAGACCCTGATGTAGTCTGGGTTCTAAATACTCGGAGTAGCCCAGATAAGGTTTCATCTGTTTTATTCTGTGATTTTACTTCATCGTTGATTCCATCTGGGGAATTCATCCGATGACCCGTTTATAATGCTGCTATTTTTGTAAGCTTAAGGCAAGTCGAGTCTGGATGGACATCGACCAGTACCGGATAGTTACAACTTCGAGGTAAAATAAGCACAATTGGTGTGTAGAAATAGTTACAGGTCTGGATACCGTCAGGTTGATACCTCTTACTGGCTACCCTATTTCTACAGCACCCAACGCGTACTATATTCCATATATTAGGGTCATTCGCGGAATATTTCTAATACCTGTGCACACTCAAGTAACGGAATCTGTCTGTTCCGCCAGTTCCTGATACCTGAATCAGACCGCGAGAAATTCAGGACCATCTGGAGTCCAAACAAAAGTGAACTTCTGGATGAATACTTCTTAAACACCAAAACATGCGGAGTTGATTGTGCTCCATGGCAAGCAAACGGACGGTCCGCCAAATCGCTAAGATAACTGCTACATTAGAAGCCGGAGAGATGTCTCTGACAAAATGGTTATCGAATAAGCTAATAACGTGTAGGATAAAAAGAAACTGAGCGCATACAAAGAAGTCTCCGATTCAACCAAGAAAATCTTGGGAATTAACTACAATCCAGTAGAAGATGGGAGAATGAACAGAAAATTAAGTACTTAAAAAGAGATTTATTATCTAGCTTTACAATCCCATGGGCTGGATTCTTCCAGTAATTGTACTTTCCGAATTTGAATCCAAGAGTTGTGGGTGCTTAAGTACGACTGGGATGATCTGGTAGATGTGAAAATATTGGAGGGAAGTGCTCAAAATTTCCACATCCAAGTCACTTTTGACAACCTGCAACTCATCCAGAGTAAGATACGATTTATTATGTACAGATTGATCTTGCAGGCATCTATAGATCACGGTCCAATGAATTTAATTTGGTGTTTAACGACTTCTTACCACCAGTGATAGCGAAAGTAAATAGAGTATGTAATTTTCAGTAATTTGTTTCAAACAATTTCTCCAATCGAGGAAGTCAAGAAAATAACCCCGCACATCCATCCATCCGTTTCCCCAATGATAGATAACTTGTCGCCACCAAAAATTAACATACATATGTAGAAAACAGCTAATTGCCCCGCGCATTGTGCCACTCCAGACAGAGATTTCAAATGAGTTTAACCGTGTTGGCTGGATCCCACAGGAGCATCAGAGAAGCTCATAGCATTACGTACTTCAATTGACAGGTAGGGAATTCCACAGCAGAGCAAACGAAGAATTAGCGTTCAGAGGTTAAGCAGGCAAAAGTAATTTGTATGAGCATACACAGACTAGTCGACTGGAGAAAGCGTAGCTTCTTATATAGATATTCAGGCTACTTCCTTTGCATAATGTCGCGCCGCAGACATACGAGTAATGTTCTATAATTTAGCAAATTGTCGGAACCACTGATTTGTTTTGAGTAGAAGGAAACGTGGTCGTATCTTCTGACACTGAATATGAAATAGGGGATGTTATTATATACTCGTACAACGTTTAGTTTTCTTTTGTAATTGTAATACGGACAGCAGAAAATCTGACATCGGTAAAGAGGATTAGCAGAAGGAGTGTTGTCGCCAGTATAAGTTTTGTTTGTTTAGCGATAGAATATATTGTGTGGCCAAAGAGCCCGTAGTCCACCTTCCCAATGGAGGCGTTAAAATGGTAGTCCATGTTAGGGTACGGTCATATATTTTTGCAGTCGTTCATAGACCTCAACGGAGATTACACGCATTACGCATTTCTTGTTCGACTTTAAAAGTGTGGAAAAAAAAAAATAAATACAGTGTTAAACAACGAATTTTCAAGTGTTCGGTAGACGAAGTGGTAGAGACCCGGACAATAAATCTCGGAGTTCTGGGTTCGCTTCCCAGCCTCTGCGAAGGTTTTTTTTTTTCTTTTAATTCATTTAAAAAGACAATTTTTATTAAAAAAGTGTTAACATAATACAAACCGACGTGATGGATTGTGGAGAGGGGTCCGCTATGCTAATAGCGGGGTCTGCGGAGACACCAGGCGAGTCTTCGAGTGGTTCGAGCCAAACGCCAAAGGCAAAGAGAAAGAGGAAGCTAAAGCCAACCTTTAACTCGTTACAGCGTCCCACCCTGCCAACGTCCACTGAAAAGCTTGGTGGATTGAGGGTGTATGCTATCGAGCGCTGACACCCGAACCAAGATCGATGAAAGAAAAAAACCCTCAAGCTTGACGAAATGATGAAGAGCCGATGATGGGAACGACGATGCCCATAGAAAATTCCTCCACTGAAAATCCTCAAGCGAGTTCGTACCGAGAATATATGACTGCAGCATATGCGGATGCTGAGGCATCGGAAAACCCGTGCAGCTGGAACGACGAATTCGACAAACCTATGTTTCTTGGAACTTCTATTTTTGTTAACATTTGTAATTCATCTCGAAACTTGCACCATTTTGCGGCTATTGAATTTGGAATTTCGTCATCCCAATCTAATTTTAAGTGCCACAGTTCTTGAAACACTATTTTCAATTGAATAACCGAAGGGGCAAGGAAACCGAGTGGATCAAAGATCCGTGCGACGTCTTTTAATATTTCTCGTTTCGTTATAATCTCACTCGATGAGTAGTTAAGCCGAAAACTAAATATATCACACTGAGAGTTCCAGTAAAGCCCGAGCACTTTAATCCACGAATCCGCTTCAGTATCTAACGAAATAGGGTTCACAGAAAGGGAGTCAGAGTCTTCACGTAGTTCGGCACAATTACTTTGCCATTTACTGAGTTCCATCCCGCATTTCGTGAGGAGTTCAGTTAAGGATTTCTTTTTGAGAATGGTTTCAGCTAACGTGTCACCGCCCGAGACAACGTCATCGACATAAAAATCATTTAAGACAATTTCCGAAGCGATTGGATACCCTTCAACGTAATCGCACGCGACTTGTTCCAACGCTCGTACCGATAAATAGGGCGCACAAGATGTTCCGTACGTTACCGTGCGTAAGCGGAAGTGCTGCAACGGCTCAGAGGATGATTTTCGCCAAACAATACGTTGAAAGTCTGTATCTTCATCCGACACAAGGATCTGGCGAAACATTTTTACGATGTCGGCCGTAAAAACGAATTTATGACGACGGAACCGAAGGCAAACCGAGAATAAATTTCGTTGAATGGGTGGTCCGATAAGTAACGCATCATTGAGCGAATTTCCTGATGAATCTTTGAAGGATCCATAGAATACAACGCGCAGTTTTGTGGTGCTGCTGCCCGGCTTTAGAACCGCGTGGTGAGGAAGGTAAAAGACACTAGGTTTTGCTATTTCCGAAACAGGAACTTTAGACATATGTCCAAGCGAGAGGTATTCATCGAGAAACTTGGAATAGCTTTCGAAGAGATTCTTGTCTTTGCTGAATTTCCTTTCCATCGACATGAGGCGCAAGACAGCTCCGTTCAAGGTGTTAGTAAACTGCGGTGTAGATTTAAAAGGAAGTTGGACGACGTATCTGCCATCTTTGTCACGACGGTGAGTTTTAAGGAAATGTTCCTCAATCTGTCTATTTTCCATAGACAACTTCGATTTGGAGCCGATTTCTTCTATCGTCCAAAACGATTGTAGAATCGCATCGATGTCTACGACGGAGTGAAACGAGTATGTACTGGGTTCTGCCTGGAACGGTAATTTCCCTGCTAGAACGTAGCCAAAAATAGTTTTGTGTGCGATAGGGAATCCACGTTTGCTATTCACCACATTCCCTTGCAATATTTCCCAAACCTTGTCTGCTCCTAATAAGACATCAACGCAGTTTGATTGATTGAAACAAGGATCAGCGAGATCCAACTGATGTAAATGTTCCCAATCCTCAATAGAAAACGAGTTCATTGGCAAATTTGTGGTAACCCTTGATAAGATATAAGCATCTACCAAGATGCTAAATACATCACAGCATGACTTAATGGCCAGCGATACAAGGCCTCTGGATTTACCAACGCTAGTAGACCCAATGCCGCATATCGGTATACGAGCATTTGTTCGCTTTAAACCAAGCCTTTGGACACAAGACTCAGAAACGAACGAAATCTGTGAGCCTGAATCTATGAGGATCCTCACTGGTTGGTATTTCCCGTTGACATCGAGGACTTTTCCAACTGCTGTCGGAAGTAATGTTTGGGGAATGTGGTGTACGATGTTAAGTGAGTGATTGTTGACGACAGGTGTCACTATCCGTGAAGTTGAAGGGACGCTAGAGATGTTCGAAGAGTTTTGTTGCGAATGGCCATTACCTAGGTCGCGCTTGGTGTTGTTGCTAACGAAAACATTGGCTGCAGGATTGAGGTTGTAGTTTACCGAGTCCCCGTGGACAAGGGTATGATGGCGAGTATTGCATGTTCTGCAACGATACTTGGACTGGCAGCGAGCAGATGAATGTCCAAGTCTTAAACAATTGTAGCAGAGTTTTTTCAGTTTTGCGAATTCTCTTCTAGCTTGAATGGACATAGCTAGAAAATCTTGACACTGGGGCAGTCCGTGACCAGAATTACACCTTGGACAGACTGGGGACGACAATGACGCATGCAAGCTCCTGGCTACTTGCTTCTTTGGTTTGGATTCACGAATAGCTACCGCGCAGCTTTCAAGGGCCTCACACCGACGTTCTAGAAATTCGATAAATTGATCGATTGTAGGATGATCTTCAGAAACGCTTTCTGTAGACCATGACTGCCGAGTTTCAGGGTCCAACTTGTTTAACAAGATGTGAATGAGCCATGGATCCCTGTTAACTGATTTGATAGAATTTAAGCCTCTAACTATTTCATCAGCTCCATTTGAAATTTTTCGAAGGTGGACAACGTTCAAACTATGCGCCGGCGGAAGATCCATAAACGATTTTATGTAGCTGTTGATGACATATCGCGGCCTATCGTAGCGTTTTTTTAACCTTTCCCATGCCTGCTCGTAGGTAGCCTCACAGATTGGCAAATGGTTAAGAAGACTAAGCGCTTCGTTCCTAAGAGACGATTTAAGTATATGAAATTTCTGAATTGGCGTTAAGCTGGCCTTGTTGTGAGCTGCACTCTCGAACATGTCGCGAAACGTAGGCCACTCTTGGTAGTTTCCCGAAAAGGGTTCTATACGAAGTGTGGGAAGAAAGCTATCTGAACCTTGGGAAACCTTTGACTGGTTTAAGGTGTCAATCAGAACCTGTTGTTGATCAGCTAGGCGGCTAGCAACATCCTGACTACGAACCGCGCGTTGACGTTCCCTAATGGTGGACTGTAAAACCGTTTTGATCAAAAGAAATTTCGCCTCGACTTCCTCAAAGTCAGGCACCGGATCTAAGTAACCTTCTTCTTCAGCGAATTCGTACATTTTATTTTGAGAAGCGTCGAATTCGGTCCACAGATCTTCAGCTCTGTTGAGCTTAACCTCAAGCTCGTCTAAAGATGTCGAATCCTTTATAGACTCCGTAAACGTGGCTAATTTGGTAAGGGAGCCTTTAAGATGACCGCGTGTCAACCGTAGTGTAGACAAAGTAACAACGTTATTACTCATCTTTCCGAAATACCGAAATAGTCACTTAAATGCAACGTAGAATGCTTCTGATTCCTACAAAGGGGTTTTCGCGAAATGTACGTTCAATAAGTTCAGTAATACGGCAATACACGTGGGGACTTTTAGCAAGTGTGCTGCATGCAGGTGAGCGATAAAAATTTACAAAGAGATGAATTTGCATGCACAGAATAGATATAATTTAATCACCACGAACTAAATCGAATGTTTGCCACGATTAATTTAAATCACGTGTAAGGTTGAGCAAAGTCTTAGGTTACGGCAATCACAAAATTCACCAAAATCCGGTTCGAACTGGGACCAAAAAAATGTATGCTATCGAGCGCTGACACCCGAACCAAGATCGATGAAAGAAAAAAACCCTCAAGCTTGACGAAATGATGAAGAGCCGATGATGGGAACGACGATGCCCATAGAAAATTCCTCCACTGAAAATCCTCAAGCGAGAAAAAAAACTGCTTTCCAAAAAAATTAACAATTTATTTTGTGTTACCAATTGATGTTGTTGCCGCTGTGGTCGAGATCCAAGTGGCAGAGAAATCAGCCGACATAAATCTCTACCAACGGAACCTTTTGTGTTATGCTCAAACAATAAAGAAGTAAATAGTGTGCGTGCGCACTGTTAGGCAAATTTAACAAATTACAATAATATAAAGATTAACTAGTTAATGATTTTGATTTAAATTATATGACGTTCTCAAACAGAGGGTATTAAACAATTTCGCTTCATTGGCAGCATGCGAATCGGACGATAAAGAGGAGGAAATCTTGTCCATAAGTAGCAGCATCAAAATGCTGCAGCAGAGGGTGCAGGCCATAAAAGAACAGCAAATGGTCAGAAGGAAGAGGAAAGAGCATGAGCTATCCCAACAACAACAGCAGTCGCAGCTTGCTCAAAAGCAGTCGCAACAAAAAGAACAGTCAGCACAAGTGCTACAATAACAAAAAGCAAAACAAAAGAAACAAAAACAACAACAGCAGCCCCAACAACGGCAACAGCTTAAACAGCAGCAGCAGCAACAACAACAAAAACAACAACAACATCAGCAGCAGTAGACGAAGAAGAAGGAGAAGGTGCCTCCTATCAACACCTATAAATTGGAGGTAAATGCAACCAAGGACCTGTGTAAGTTGGTCATTCGAAGTAATTTTAATATTAAGCGATTGGGGAACGATCGCCATGCCATCCACTGTAATACAGTGGAGGGCTACGCGAAAGTGAAAGAGCTCCTAAAGGAAACGACGACGGAGCACTACTCATACACACCGAAGTGTGAAAAGCGGCAATCGATGTTGCTGAAGGGGTTGGAACCGTCTTCTGATCCTGAGGAGATCCTAGCACTGCTCAAAGAGAAGGAGTGCGAAGGACTGAAGTTTGTGGGGGTAAAGCCATTTACCACAGCCAGAGTTAGGCGGGAGAAACGGAGTCTGCCGTTCTTACTGGTGCAGCTCAGTCCCGAAAGCCGTCTGGATAGTCTAAGGAGTATCAATGTCCTAGACTACCAGGTGGTTCACTGGGAAAAATTAAAAAGGAGCGAAGGCGTTATACAATGTGTTCGCTGCCAGAGGTTCGGGCACGAAGTGTGAAGCCTCGATGCGTGAAGTGCGCAAAGAACCACAGTTCCGAGGAGTGTGCTCTGGGTAGGGACGGAGCATCGGATAGGACGCAGCTCTCGTGCGTGTTATGTGGAGAAGTGGGACACACCGCAAACTATCGGGGTTGTCCTAAGTTCACCGACATTAAACAAGCAAAATTGGCTCGGCAGCAGAAGGTGGAGGTCAAACGTTCACCTGTTAGATTTCAAACACCAGCCGTCACGTCCCAAATTTCCTACGTCCAAATGGCGTCTGGTAGGGGGGCTACGGTACAGCAAGCGACTGTTGCTTCTCCGGCGGCAATGCCGAGAACAACGGAAGCTGCACCTAACATGCTAGCCATCTTGCTCGCAATCCAGGGGCAGATGGCTCAGCTGCAAAAGCAGGTGCAAGAACAGGCCAAGCGGGTGGACCAGATCTATGCGCTGCTGCCGGGCCTAACGCAACACATGTCGTAGTGGGTACGCAATGGTGGAGCAAACTTTGAAGGTCATTGAGGTGAATGTTAATTCATTGATTAGGATCGAACGAAGAGCCGCGATGTTTAAATTGCTACAAGACCAAACTCTTGATGTGCTTTTCGCTAGCGAAACCAAGCTAACCGGTAAGCACAAACTGGAGTACAATAATTATATTGTTAGAAGAATAAACCGGCCCAGATCCAAACGTGGAGGTGGTGTCGCGATCTTCATTAAAGAAGGTATAAAATTTCACAGAGCGTACAGGGAGTGTTGGGCAGGTTCCGGGTGTTGGAGGCAGTTGTCATTTACATATCGCTCCGCAGTGGAAAGCGGCTGTACTTGGCCTCTGTTTATGCACCTGATACTTCACAATCCACCCTATTCATTACAGAGCTCGACACGCTTTTTCGACTTCTGAGGCTGGAATAGGGGGAGAATTATTTTTTAATCGGCGGGGATTTCAACGCTAGACACAGAGATTGGGGAAATAATTTGCCAAATACTAGAGGGAACCTACTACTCGATTGGTGGGGTCAGCACGATGTCATGTACAGAGTCGGTCTTAAAGCGACGGATAACCCGTCGTTTCCCAGAGGCGGGTCTTATTTGGATCTACTGCTGTACGACGAACGTATACGACTGACAGATACGAATTTACAAACGCTAAACTGTCTGCTCACATTCGTGTATGACAGCGACCATTGCGGATTTAGCACCGAAATTACAGTTCCCAACGAAATTGCGGAATTGGAGGAGTTTGTCCAAAGATATTCTTACAACTACAGTAAGACTCGATGGACACGCTTCTCCGCAACCTTGACAAGAGCGCTCTCCTCAAACACGCTCCACCCACCGTCCAATAGGAATTTGTTAAACGAGGAGATCGACAATTACCTAAAACAAATGGACGAGACAATTAAACAAATTATGGACACTACAATACCGCGGTATCGATGCACGACTAACGAAGACCTGTTCCGCAATCCTACTATTGACGCACTGCACCGACAGAAAAGTATACTTCTGACAAGATTTAAAAACTTGTACAGACAGTTAACTGGCCGACAAGACCCGGAGATTAGGACACTGAAGTCGTCGATTAAAAATATTCAAACGCTAATAAAAGAGAATTACAGAATTTCTGTAAGTTTGTATTGGAACAACAAGGTTCGGGCTGTAAACACCAGCAACCCAAATATGTTGCTATTTCGGAGAAAAAATCAAAACGACCTTCAGTGTTGCCCGGACAACAGACAACGAACGGTTACTGAAAATAGCAGGTATTGATCCAAATGAGGACGCTGATGATGACGACTTCTTTGTGGTCGAGGATCCACAGGAGAAGGTTGAGACCATAGGGGCGACTTTCCAGGAAGTATACAAGGCCACTGATACCATTGGCCCTAATTACGACCTGTATAATCGCGTCTTGGTGCACGACTTCTGCATTCGAAATGAAATAGGGAACTGGCGATCCGAGGGCTCTGGTTTCACCCGGTTCACCGACGAAAATACGGCCAATAATGTCATTGCCAGAGAGGGTGACCTACCCCCATTCATTTCGAAGGAAGAACTCCATGAGATCTTCGACACAATCAGGGCTAAGAAATCAGTGAGGACCGATGGTATTCCGAACATCGTGCTTCGACATCTTCCTCTAGAAGCGGTGGACATTTACACCACCCTGCTTAATAATGCAATGAATAATGCACATTATCCAGCGCATTGGAAAACGGCGGTGGTTCAACCTATCCCCAAAAAGGGAAAGGATATATCCAATCCGGCGAATCTCCGGTCGATAAGTCTCCTTCCGAATATCAGTAAGGTTTTTGAAAAGGTAATCAATAGAGCTCTGTCTAGGTGGGTTGAGGACAAACATATAGTTCCAGATAATCAATTCGGTTTTAAGGCGGGACATGATATCTCACATGCCGCGTCTAAACTGGTGTCCGATATCCAATGGAATAAAGCCAAAAAACAATGCACTGGTGCCTGCCTTGTTGACTTGGAGAAGGCCTTCGACACCGTATGGTTAGAGGGTCTTTTCTATAAGCTGACTAGGCTGGGGATCAGTAAACCACTCGTGTACATTCTTTATAATATGCTAACCAACAGACAGTTCATCGTGAAGAATGGCGATGTGACTTCTGTTGGAATATTTCAAATTAAAAATGGTCTTCAGCAAGGCGCGGTCAATTCGCCGATCCTATTCAACATTTATACAAGCGACTTGATAAGTTCACTTCATCATACTATTGCGTACGCAGACGATTTGATAGCGTACAGAACAGGTCCAAAAATCGAGGTCATTAATACTCTCTTGCAGCGTGACTTCGATAAGATAAGACGATTTTGCGATGACTGGAAGTTGAAAATCAACTTTCAGAAGTCGGAAACCATTCTCTTTAGGACGCCGTTATCTGGAGCCTCTAGGGATACCAGAAAAAATTGGCGAAAGTTCTCGATCATTGGACAGTACGGACAGCCTCTTGCCTGTCGAAATGTAGTCAGATACCTTGGGATCTGGCTTGATCAGTTTCTGTATTTTGGCAAAAATGTAGATGCTGCTCTGGCCAGAGCTAAAGGCGCTTTTGCCCTTACAAAGAGATTGTTTTATAGCAGCCAACTTTGTGCGAGGGTAAAGGTAATCTGCTACATGGCCCTTATCAGGCCCATGCTGGTATTTGGTTGTCCCGTGTGGTTCAATGTACGAGCAAGCTTAATGGAAAAGATTCGGGTGTTTGAGAGGGCTTGCCTTCGCTTGTACAGAACACCAGAGTCGGAGTACAAAAAACTTTATCCTAATGAGGTCCTTTACAACAGAGCAAACCTAATACGAGTGGACAACTTCGTAATTAAGCTTATTCGTAGGCACATTGCAAAAGCAATGACCTCGACGAATAACCTGATATCTGGGGCTTACCACCCCAATTACGAGTACCTTTACCACGAGAGTGTGCGATCTGACGGCTTCGTTCCACCGGAAGCATTCCTCTACCTAGATCAGAAAGGGTTGATCCAGGATATATCGGCGGTCCCGTTAATCTTCCATGTCGCTCGGATAGCTGGGGACAGGCGACTCAACTACAACAGAGACGTCGCACATGGCAGTGTGGATCGACTCAGGTTCTGTAGGGCGGTAGGGAATCGCGATAAGAGTGATGTTGTTCGGCAGCACCAGCATTTCTGGTGGTTGAATGATGGAGAAGATGCTTCGCCGTCGTTTCCGTCAATTACGGACCAGCCTTACTAATGAGGCAGAGCTGACCAATCTGTTTTCTCTTGTAAATTGCGATGGCCAGCTTACATAGATTTAGTTTAACATCTAAGAAATATATACATTATACATATATTAGTATATACAAAGGCGTATACTAATATGTGTATATAATTGTGTATAATGTCTATGTGTGTTTTGTGTATGTAGGTTAAGTAGAGTAAGTTTTATTTTAAGTTAGATACTAAGTTTTTATAAAAAAATAAAAAAAAGTCCATATGCTAAGTTTTTTCTTAACGAATATTTTTTCTTAGCCTTAAGTATACAATATAAATAATTCTAAATAAAATGTAAGTAAAGTCGAAAGACATAGATATAAGTTTTTAGAGTAGCTTAGAGTGCCTGCGTGGGGCCAGTAAGTTAGTATAAGACTGTAAGTAATTTTAAGCTAGCATTTAAGCATTTTTTGTTAGTATGTAAGAGTTAGTGATAAAGAAAATAAAATGCAATTAAAACTGAAAAAACTGAAACTCATATATTTTTGCGGGAATCAACGAACTCTATTGGCTAATTGAATTGGCGGTAAAACTGATAAGACCAGTTTCTTCTATAAATTGCAACATCTTTAGACTTTTCGGAATTTAGGCGCAGCTCATTCTTAATTGACCAATTTGGTATGCGCTGTAGATCTTCCATTGTGGCCTGCTTACACAAAATCAAAGAATAGCTTAAGTGGATCTGAGCGGCGAGCAATGCGAACAGAGCCTTGGGCAGTTCATTCACATATATAAAAGGAGAACATTAGTGGGCCAAGAATCGAAACTTGAGTTATTCCACGATTCATTGGCAAGACGAATACCATTCACCCACTACAACTCGTTAGTATTTCCCATGTAGTTAGGAGAAAATAAGCCTTGTTAGGGGCAACGAAAACTTAAACACGTTCCTCAGCTTGTGCACAGAATAAATAGAGTAGTTAACTGTGTCGAAGGCTTTCGAGAAGTCAAGTAATGTATGGATTGTAGCATGATTTTTGTCAATGTCCAAGAATTTAGCAGTCTTGCAACCGGACTGGCTCTTGCTCAAAAAAATATTTTTGCATCTGCAGGAGTATAGTGTTTTTCAAATACGGGTAACTACCTTTGATGGAAACGGTATAATCGAAATCGGTCTATATTCGAACGTATTAGCACTCGATTTTTCTGGGACGGGTATTACTTTAGCATCTTTCCATTGCAAGGGAAATACTGATATTGAATGGAGTTGAAAATATGGGTTACGAATGGTAGTATTATAGTTCCATAGCATTTGGGCTTGTACAATATCTTCTTAACGTAACCTATAGAAGTCGAATCAAGACTCGGTGGTGTTATCCACTAAGTGATCGAATGGGGTCGAAGTAAAGGCTTTTCCAATAGGGACTTGACAACTTTGAATTTAATTTGTCAACGCACTCTTTCACTAATCCTCAAACTGTCACTGTCAATTTATTCAGTAAGCTCAACATTTTTATCATGGTATAGTACACGAACGAGCATTGTCTGCAAATTATAAAAATTTTTTACCGAAATTCGGAGTCGGTGACTGCAACTTTAAGAGCGTTAACTCCAATTTTCGGTAGTAATTCTTGCCCTAGTAGACAGGCAATAACAAGTTTAGTGCAAAAATTTGAGTCTAGGTACATTTTCGTTGTGCGATGTTGCCGTCTCAGTGAGACAACGGGTTGGTCAAAGTGTCGAAAATATCGCTGCCGTTCAGGCGTCCGTAGCAAACGATCCAAATCAGTCAATTCCACGGCGTTCTCAAGAATTGGGCTTCGCTCAGAGCACATTATGGCGTATTTTGTGGAAGGATCTTGGTTTACACACATACAAGATCAAGCTGATACAAGAATTAAAGCGATGGACCATTTGAAGCGACGTACGTTCTCCAATTTGGTTCTGGAGAAGATGCGCCAAGATGATGAATTTCATCGCAACATCATCTTCAGTGACGAAGCTCATTTTTGGCTCAATGGGTTCGTCAATAAGCAAAATATGCGTTATTGGTCGGGTGAAAATCCACATGTGCTTCATGAATCACCACTTCATCCGCAAAAAATAACTCATTGGTTCGGTTTGCATGCCGGCGGCGTTATTGGACCATATTTTTTCGTCGACGATAACGATCGTCACGTTACTGTGAATGGTCAGCGTTATCGCGCCATGATCACCGAATATTTATGGCCCGAATTGGAAGATATGGACTTGGACGTAATGTTTCAACAGGATAATGCCACAAGCCACACAGCACACGCTACAGTCGATTTATTGAAGAGTAAGTAAGGTAAGCGTGTTATCTCAAGAAATGGGCCAGTCGATTGGCCGCCTCGTTCGTGCGATTAAACGCCGCTTCACTATTTTCTGTGAGGCTACGTTAAGTCATTGGTTTATGCCAACACGCCGACGACGTTGGAAGAGCTCAGAGCCAACATTGAACGTGACCATATGAACGAAGTCGAGTTCCATTCATAAATGTTTTGATTGTACTTCAAGCCGATAATAAAGTTTTTGAAATATCTCAAATGGTTTGCGTTTTATTTAAAAAAAAAAATTATCAAGTCCTTATTGGAAAACCCGATACTTCGGAGCGGATTTTTCGAGGCTAAAAATTCCAAATTAAGTTGGTCACCGTCGATGTTGATAGGAGTTTTTGGCTTTTCCCTAGCTCTACTTCTTGAATTTGATGCCACACCTCATTGTCAGATGAACGACTACTAAATATTCTAATAGATACCATTTCATTCCGTACTGAGCGGTATCTGTTAAGAAACTCAGCAATTCTAAAATTGTTCCCAGATCTACTCGTATATGAATCATCACGCTGTCTCATTAGCTGCTCGATGTTTGGAGTTAGCCACTTGGGTGGCGAAAGTCCTACAGTTTTCATTTTTAGCGGTAAATGTTTGTCGAAGAGTGCAAGAAGTTCGTTTGCGCATTAACTGGAGGTGTTTGATAGATATAATCCCAGTTAATATTTACAACATCTTCAACTTGGTGCAACGCAGGATAGTTATACTACGGAAATCTCTGTAAACGATATTTGACTCAGTGCGATTATTAGGTAAGCTAGAAAAGGTAGATCAGGTTTTGAGAAGCCAGGTGCTTGGAACTGGCTGTATAATAAGCAGATCTTCTTCTTGACTGATACAAGAATTGTATGGATAAGAATCGAGGCAGTACTTTTAAAGTGGGTTGGGTTGGTCGTATTCACATGACTTAGGTCCAGCGAATTCATGTTCTCTAAAAAGCCTTTCGGGTTTGGTAAGTAAGTAAGTATATTGCAATTTATGTCATCACAAATTACTAAATTGCTTTGACTGCATGCAAATTATTCAAGGACGTCATAGAGTGGAGAAAACGGAATAGAATTTTTTGGTCTATAAATGGCCCCTACCAAGACCTTTTCCTGGTCAATAGGGCAACGCCTGTTCCTTATTACGAAAATGGGCGATCTATAAAAGTAACATTTCTTAAAATTCGTGAATTTTTCGGTCAACATAATCGTCGTAGTAAGTCCGGAATCCGTGCAATGGTGCAGCGTTTTGAAGAAACTGGTTCGACATCGGGTCAAACTCCATATCGAAATGAATTTTAAGTTAATTCACAATTGCAATAATATTTTTATGTAGTTTTAAGTTTTGCGAGAGTTTCAATTTTAAATTATATTTGAAGTATGAACATCCTGCCCGCCTTGAAGAGCCGAGCAGGTTAGAAGATCTCTTCAATGAATTGGTAGCGGCGCCAAGCGATGAATTGGTCGTCTGAGTATCGTCCTTTTAACCCGAATATCTGCAACTCGTATCTTTGAATCCGCACCAGGTATGACACTTTCTATGCGACCCAACAACCACTGCTGTGGAGGCAAATTGTCATCTGCAACTAGCACTAGCGCTCCGACACAGATGTTCTCAACTGAATTTTTCCATTTTGCTCGTCTTTGAAGCTCCAGTACGTACTCCTTCGACCATCTTGCCCAAAAATGTTGCTTGATTTGTGTGAGTTTTCGCCATCTAGTAGTGGAACATCTTTCTGAACGGCTGGTTCTGGAATAGAGTTTAAAGGGACAACAATTAAAAAATGACCTGGGGTCAAAACTCTTTCATCATTTGGATCAGGACTTAGAACACAAAGTGGACGAGAATTCATGATACTCTCGATTTCAGCTACGACGGTCGAGAATTCTTCATATGTCAGGTAAGCTAATTTCACTGTCCGATATAAGTGAAATTTAGCGGACTTCACTGCAGCCTCCCACAGGCCTCCGAAATGGGGAGATCTGGGCGGTATGTATAGGAATTGGATACGTTTAACAGCACACTAAGATTGTATCTCATCCTGCGTTTGCTGCTCCAAAAATAATCTGCGAAGTTCCTTGAGCTCATTCCGGGCCCCAACAAAGTTTGTGCCGTTGTCACAATGGATCTCGCTACACCACCCTCTTCGTGCAACAAATCGTTTCAGCGCAGCTATGAAACCTTGGGTTGAAATATCGGAAACAACTTCCAAATGGGACGCTTTCGTCGCGAAACAAATAAAGACTGCAATATAGGCCTTATGACTGCAGTACCCGCGCCGTTTTTGAGAGATGTGAAACGGCCCACAGAAATCCACACCAGAGATTGCAAAGGGCCTGGATATAGTAACTCTGCTTGCAGGCAAATCACCCATGATTTGATGCATTAATTTTGGCCGATATTTGAAGCAATGGAGACATCCATCTACCACTTTTTTGGCTAAGTGGCGAGCGTTGACAATCCGGAATCGCTGTCTAATAATTGCGACTAAGGCTTGAGGACCTGCATGGAAGTTAGTTTTGTGTAAATGGACAACGACATTTTTGACAAAAAGTAAATTTTTTGGTAGGAGAATGGGACATCTGGAATTATATGGAATGTCTGCATTCTGCAAACGCCCACCTACTCTTAGAAGTTCAATTTCGTGCTCAGTATCGAGAAAGGGATTGAGATTACTGATAACACTTTTTGGGCTTATCTTGTTTGTTTTACTCAAATCCTTTATTTCCTCCAGGAAATGAATTTGTTGAATGATCCAAATGATACGAAGAAACGCGCTTTCCAATTCCTCTGATATCAGTGTTGTACTTGTACACGGGGGGTTAGATAATGAAGATACTTTAGATTTCAAATTATTGTAGAATCGCAGTACGTATACGAAGATTCTGTTGGTTTTTTGAAAATCATTGTAACGAACAAAATTTTCCGCAAATTCAACTATTTCATCTGCTTTTGTAAGCAGGGTAACTGGTTGATTATTTTTATCAGCAACTAGAGAAATGAGAGGTTTTTGTTTCGGTCAGTTCTCGATAGAGACAAAAACTGTGGTCCACTGAACCAACTACTATTTAGAAGCTCCGTGCTATAGGCTCCACGGGACACAATGTCAGTCAATCAGGTCAATATTGTCAATCAGGTAGTTAAGATTGGGTAACACTTTTAAAGCAGGGATTTGGTCTTAGTAGGTGCTACTTTCGATTTCGCGCTAAGTAAGTTACATTTTATATTCCCACAAATGTAGGTGGTTCTCAAATAAAGACAACAGCCGTAGGCCCGAATAGACGCATCCGAGAACCCATGTATCTCAACCTTGATATCTTCTAGGTTTGTAAAGGATATGTATCTGGGGAGTCTTATTTGGTCTACCTTAGATATTTCCTTGCGAAACTCTTCCCAGCGAGTCTGTATCTCCTTGGGAAGAGACTTATCCCAACTGCTTTTGATGATCCAAATGTCTTGCATCACGATTTTTCCTTTTACTACAATTGGATTAATAAGACCGAGCGGATCGAAAATCTGTGACAGTTCTGATAAAATCACTCTCTTAGTAATGGTTTTAGATTCGCTTTCTTTTGGTTTGATGTATTGGAATTCATCGTTAGTAGGATTCCAAACTATTCCTAGGGTTTTAATAACGTCCTTGTCATTAATCCTCAAAGATGAATCTTTTGCCTTTTCTTGATGCGAAATTCTTCCCATTATTTCAGCGCTATTACTACAAAATTTCCTAAGATCAAAGCCAGCACTCAACAAAATTGTTCTAACCTCGGAATAAATTTTAGATATGATCTCTAACGAATCTCCTCCGGTGATCATATCATCCATGTAAAAATCTTCATTTATTACCTTAGCCCCTAAGGGATATGTAGATACATGCTGGTCGGCCAAGAGTTTTAGACACCTTGTTGCAATAAATGGGGCTGAGGTTGTACCATAAGTCACAGTTCTTAATCGGAATGCCTTTAGTTCCTCCCGATCCGAAGCTCTCCACAAAATGCATTGATGGTTCCGATCTTCATCATGCACGAGTATCTGCCGATACATTTTTGAAATATCGGCAGTAACAACGAATTTGTATGTACGAAAACGAAGCATGATATCGTACAAATCGTCTTGAATTACCGGACCTTTTAATAAGAGATCGTTCAACGAAAGATTTGAAGTTGTCTTTGCGCTGCAATCAAAGACAACTCTCAATTTTGTAGACAAGGAATCGGGTCTGAGCCCAAACTGATGAGGAGCGAAATACTTGATCTGATCAATTTGATTCCTAGGAACTTCTTCCATATGACCTAAGCTTTCATATTCAGTCATAAATTCTACTGACTGTTCCCTGACTTCCTTATTCCTTTCCAATCTTTTTTCTAGGTTAATAAACCGCCTTTGAGCCTGTCCCAACGAATCTCCCAATTGACTGCCATTCGATTTAAACAACAGATTAACCAGAAATCTTCCATCTTCCTGTCGACGTACGCCTTTTAAAAATGCCATCTCACACTCCTCCTCTTCCTTTGATGAGAATGGTTGCTTTCGATTCACCTCCTCCATTTCCCAGAACTTCTTAACTATTTCACTAAGGTAACTAGGGTGCATGCTACTTGAGGATTAGAGGATATCTCGTATTTACCAGAAACAACCCACCCAAATAATGTTTTTTGGAGGATCGGTAGTTGGAGGTTCAATGTTATTTGTCCGACGCGCAATAGTTGGAAAAAGCTGTCAGCTCCTATGAGCAAATCTATGTAACTTGGCCGGTAAAAATCGGGATCGGCAAGCAAAACACTTTTAGGTATCTTCCATTGTGATATATCTAATTCATTTGCAGGAAGAATGTTGGTTATACTTTTTAGAATCAAAAGATCTAGATTGATTTCAAAGTGTGAAATTCGAGATCGACAACTAGCTTCAACTTTGTAGTTAATCGCGGCATTCGATTTACCAATACCAGAAACGATTGAATGAGTTTGTCTTTTCTTAAGTCTTAACTTTTGCACCATGTCCTCCGTAATGAAATTAAGCTGTGATGCTGAATCAAGAAGAGCGCGAACAGGATATAATTGGCCAAACGAATTTCTCATATAAACTATGGGCTAGGATAACCTCAGAACAATTTTTCTTAAACATGCTCGAGACCAAGTGAGTACTACCAAAGGTATTTGGCTGTAAGCTATCAGCTGGTATACTACTAGTGCTAGTGGGTTGATTAGTTGTAAACCTGTGCAACAAATGGTGATGTGGCATTGAGCATACCTTGCATTTTTGTGCTTGACATCTTCGGACCGAATGTCCCTTTGCAAGGTAATTAATGCAAAGAACTCGTTGTTTAGCTTCTTGAAAACGTCTGATTACTGACAGCTGATTGAAGTTTTCACACGTACTTATATCATGTGTGTTTGCCGAGCAAAATTCGCAAGATAACGACTGCGCAACTAATGTGGAATGAGACTGTGGCTGTCGATTATTATTTCGGAAGCGAGATCTATTTGGCGGTGGATTAGTATTAGCTCCCTTCTTGACAAGTTTTGATTCCTTTGCCTCAAGAGTTTGACAACGACAGTCTAACACTTTTGAAAAATCTTCCCACTTCGGAAGTGTGGAGTGATCGACCGCATCGACAGCATCAACCTTATCCAACGCTAGCGAAATAAAAAAAGCGTCAGAAATACTCTCATGACTTCCAATCGAAAGCATCGCTGCAATATGCGAATTAAAACTATCCTCTAAATTGCGAGGACTCACCGCAGAACTTTTAGAAATTTTGTTAATATTCATTAACCCATTTAAGTGTTCTTGAAACATCAGTGTTTTGCTATCAAAGCGGTTTTTCAAACGATCCAGGGCCTTGCGATAGTTTAAAGGGGTTAAATCGAACTCTTTAATTGCGTTCAAAGCTGCACCAGATAAGCACTTCCTCAAATAATTAAATTTCTGTAGTGCTTCTAATGAATTATCCTTGTCAACAAGATTAGAAAAAATCCCTATAAAATTCGGAAATTCAGAAAATTTGCCGGAAAATGTTGGTAATGTTATACGTTCTAGCTTGGAACGGGAAATAGGCTGCTGTGATATAAACGATGAATTAAAACCATCTCCAACTCTTGTATTTCCTCGCTGTTCTAACAATATTGTCCTCTAATTCCGCTCTATGATTTGCCTTTTCCTCCTCAGCCATATTTATTTTTTCCAACGACAATTGTACATTCAAACCTTGTTTGAAGTAGGATTCAATAATGCCCAAACGATATTCTAATTCCACACTCGACATTGACGAACACTTGCCACTAATAAGCTTCTTTAATCTGGTTATATTACCTTTCGTAGAAGACCTAATCGCTTTTAATTCGGACAATGTTCGCAGTTGATTATTATCTAACCCCCCACCAGACTTCTCTCCACCTCCTTGTGCAGCATTCTCGTCTTGATCAATCATATCAACCGTCCAATTATTTATTCAACCAACGAAAATAACCAAGAAAATCCAACGAACACACTGCTATCCAACTATTAAGGGATTTTCCAGTGAAAGATTAGCAATCCAAAACAACAACGTAAGAATTTTTGTAGCAACAACAACGATGAATCATTTAAATTTTTGCAAGAAATAATCCAACGATTTCAACAGTAAGAACTAGATATTAGCTCCAAGCGATGACCAAGCGAAAATAGTGATGAACTGATAGCGAGTGGCAGATTCAACAACGTTGAAGATTATCTCCAACAAGCACCGACGATCAAACCAGAAACCAACTTGAAAGCTTGAGAAACGAATAATGCTTGTTACGAGTACTATGGGGACTCTGCACCATCGATTTCAATGGTAAAAAAGTGATTTACTGAATTTCGTTGTGGCCGTACAAGCACTGAAGATGCCGAACGTCCTGGACGCCCAGTTGAGGTCTCTACACCCGAAACAATCGAAAAAATTCACGATATGGTGTTGGCCGACCGAAGATTGAAAGTGCGAGAGATTGTGGAAGTCGTAGGGATCTCGCATGGCTCAGTGGTTTCAATTTTGAATGATCACTTGGGCATGAGAAAGCTTTCCGCAAGATGGGTGCCGCGTTTGCTCACAGTCGACCACAAACGCAATCGTGTAACAACTTCACAGGAAGGTTTGGCGTTGTTTAATCGCAATATGGAGGAGTTTTTGCGCCGTTTTGTAACCGTGGACGAAACATGGATCCATCACAACACATCAGAGAACAAACAACAGTCAAAACAGTGGGTTTCTAAGGGTGGATCGGCGCCAAAGAAGGCCAAGGTGGGTTTGTCAGACAATAAAGTTATGGCGACTGTTTTTTGGGATGCACGCGGGATAATCCACATTGACTACTTTCAAAAGGGAAGAACAATCAATGGGGAATATTATGCCAACTTATTGGACCGATTCAATGACGATTTGAAAAAAAACCGACCTCATTTGGCCAAGAAAAAAGTTCTTTTCCACCAAGACAATGCAAGGGTGCACACATGTGCAGTTGCCATGGCAAAAATCCATGAATTGGGCTATGAATTGCTCCCTCATCCACCCTATTCTCCAGATTTGGCTCCGAGCGACTACTTCTTGTTCCCAAACCTGAAGAAATGGCTTGGTGGAAAAAGATTTGACTCCAATGATGAAGTCATCTCGCAAACAAAGGCCTATTTTGAGGACCTCGACAAATCATTTTTTTTGGAAGGGATAAAAAAATTGGAGAAGCGTTGGACAAAGTGTATAGAGCTCAAGGGAGACTACGTTGAAAAATAAAATTATTTTTTTATCAAAAAATCTGTGTTTTATTCCAAAAGTCACGGACTTATTGACCCGCCCTCGTATTGTTTAATGAATATTGGACCATTAATGACGTCAAAATACTGGTTTCTAGCGATAGGTGTGTAAGACCATTAGAGATCACTTTTGTAGCAACCACCAAACCAGACGGTCGAGCCATAGGGTTACCCCCCTATATAATTTTGTCTTGAGCTGAATTGCCCATAATTAATAAAATTATAAAGTTTTAAGAAGTCGATTTTTTTTTTATTTAATTATGTTTAAGGCATTCAGAATAAAGCTGGTCCTTCTTCGGCGGATATATTAGAATCGGTTTTTCGTTTACTGGTTGGTGGTTGCTAGACTTGGGATTCCTACACAGATAAGTATCAATCTTAAATCTGAATTTCGTCTGTTGCTCCTGACTGTTGCTTCCAGTGGATAATTTCTTTGGGGTTCGATTTGCTGCTGATTGATTGTGAGAGAAATTGTGAAATCTGTAGGAATTTTCGATTTGTTCGGGTTGTGTAAGACTTTTCGTATTAATATAAAAATTCGGTAATAGATTAAATAGTGATTTGAAAATGGAAGTCTTGAAACAGGCACGCGGACATTTTAAAGGCTCCATTACAAGAGTTTTTACTTTTACGCAAAATATTCCGGACAATGTTCACGTTTTAGATTTTAGAAATGCGGTTAGATAGGCTAGAGAAAGCATGGAAAGATATTTGTGATAGCCAGTCAGCTCTTTTTGAGTTTCATGTTGAGGAGGGATACGGTGATCCCGAAGCCGAATTTGAAATTATATAATGAAAAATGTGCTCTTTTGAAGCGTATAAAGGAAGAAGCTCCGATTAGTGACGAATCTCAGAACACTTCTCTTAAAGAATTAGTTAATTCTCAAACTAGACTTCTAGAAAGGTTAGGGCACGTAGCTTCTTCTAGCACCAGCAATAAAGATACATCTGCGGTAGCGTTACAGCCCATGAACATTACCCTATTTTCCGGTGATTATCGCGAGTGGCCAGGTTTTCGTGATGTGTTTGTACAAACGGTGGATGCAATGTTAAACTTTCCAGTGCGCAAAAATTTCGGTACCTTAAATCGGTTTTACGCGAAGACGCATTTAATTTGTTAAATGGTATACACATTTCAGACTCTAATTATTTGCTTGCTTGGGAGAAACTAGAACGCCGGTACAATAAGCCACTTTATAAACGCGCTCATTGAGCAATTTCTAAAACTGCCAAGCGTCGGTTCGGAGGATGGTATTCGCTTGTGTAAGATTGTTGACAAATCGGACGAAGTCATTCGTGCTCTAGAAGGGGTTAAAGGCAGTAGGTAGGAATCCGTGGCTCGTTTACTTGCTATTAAATAAAACTGACTCGGAAACTCGAAAAGCTTGAGCTCTTGAAAGCAAAAATTCTAAGGAATCGACTATCGAAGATCTTCTAGAGTTCCTAGAAGAACGTTCTAGTGCTTTAAAGGCTAGTGATCCCAAAACGACTCGTGTAGTTAAAAGCTCTCGTGCTTCAAACACATCGAACATTAAAAGCCTAGCCGTAGTAAATGCGTCATGCCCAAAATGCAAGGGCGAACACTATCTTCCACAGTGTCCGGAATTCGTGTTAATGTCGGTTAGTTCGCGTCGCGGCTTCGCTAGAGATCAACGATTATGTTACAATTGTCTTGGTACTAAGCATTCATCGATGCGATGTCGAGTTAAGGTGCGTTGTTCATTTTGTAATGCTCGTCATGATAGTTTAGTACACATCGATAACACAAACAAATTTTCTGATTCAAGTAGTCCTGCCAATGTCGTGGGTAATACCCGCACCTCTGCTGTTTCGGTCGTGAGTAACCACATGAAAAATCAATCGCGTTCCTCCGGAATATTACCTACCGTCGTCGTTAAAGTATTTGATACAATTGGAAAGACTCATCTCGCGCGCGTTCTATTGGATACCGGTTCGCAAGTATCTTTTGTGACTGATAGCCTAGTAAAAAGGCTTGGTCTTCGTCGTTCTCATGCTCATTTGCCTATATCTGGCATCTCTTCGGTTGAAGCTGGTGTGACTCAAGGTGCCGTAAATTTAACTTTGAAATCTTGCATTAGTCCACATTTTATTCAAATTGAAGCCTTCATACTGAGCAAAATAACCTCGCAAATTCCATCGGTTCCGATCGCATGTAGCAACTTCACTTTCCTCGAAGATCTTCAATTGGCAGATGCAGGATTCAATATCCCAGGTCACATAGATTTTCTGTTAGGGGCTGACAAAGCTTGGAGTATTCTAAGAGGCGGTCATCGCTCCGATGAAGAGGGAAGGGTCGTTGCACATGAGACACTCTTTGGATGGGTTGTAACGGGTTGTTTGTCAGATAAACCTGTCATTTCTTTGCACGTAGGTGTTGACCTTGATGTGATTTTGAAGTCTTTTTGGGAAATTGAGGAGGTTCCGCATAAGTTTTCTTCTAAGTTAAGCGAAGATGAGGTAGATACGAAGTTTTCCAAGACCCTTACTAGAACATCGGACAATAAGTACATGGTAGAGCTTCCGTTTCGACAGGACAACGTAAAATTTTCTAACACCCTATCAGGAACCCTGTCTAGACTCCTTGCTATGGAACGTCGGTTTGCACGTGATGAAGACCTTAGAGTAGAATATCATAAGTTTATGAAAGCTTATTTGGATTTAGGACATATGGAGCGTATTCCAAATGAAGAAATAGAGCCTATATGCCCCATCACGCTGTCATCACAAACAAAATTCGCGTCGTCTTCGATGGTTCACATAAAGACACCAACAATTGTAGCCTTAATGAAATGCTTCATATAGGAACCCCTCTTCAACGAAATCTGATTAACGTTTGTATGTGATTTCACTTGCATCGCTTCGTTTTCTGTGCTGACGTCGTTAAAATGTTCCGGCAGATCTGGGTGCTTCCAAAACATCGAGATTACCAGCGTATTGTGTGGAGAGAATCGTCTGAAGTTCCAATTTCCCATTTTCGTTTGTGTACAGTGACATATGGTACATTTCCAGCTGCTTATCTATCGATGAAGGTTCTTCGGCAAATAGCGCTTGATTACCAGCACCAGTTCCCTTTAGCGTCACGTGCTATTTTGCACGATATGTATAAGTATGTGAACGATCTATTGACCGGAGCAGATTCGTTGTCAGAAACGTTGCAGCTGAAGAAACAGATCGTCGAAATGCTGTCGTTTGGAGGCCTGGAGCTAAGCAAGTGGAGCTAAAATTGTTGGGAGATATTGCGGAGATCGATCGTGAAGAAGCTATATCGCTTGACTTAGGTAGTTCATCGCAGTGCACCAAAGCTCTTGGCTTTCTTTGGAACCCGCAGAGTGACACCTTTACTTACAAAATTAGTTTGCCAGAACAGTTCTTGCCTACAAAGCGAAAGCTACTTTCGGAGATTGTAAAAATTTTCGATCCTTTGGGTTTCTTAGCTCCTTCCACAATTTTATTGAAAATTTTGTTTCAGGAGCTGTGGATCGCTAAAACGAGAATAGACTGCGATGACCCTTTGCCCCTTGAAATAACCAAAAAATGGAGAGAGTTTGAACTTTCTTGAAAACTTTAGGATTTCTCGAGGGTGTACTCTAAATTCTAAAAGCTTGGAGTTAATAGGATTCTCAGATGCTTCTGAAAACGCTTATGCTGCCGTAGTTTACAGTCGTAGTCGCTCGGAAGACGGTGTTGTTGAGGTCCAATTAGTTGCAGCCAAAACTCGTGTTGCCCCTGTAAAACAGTTGTCAATCCCACGTCTTGAACTCTGTGGAGCATTACTCTTGGATCGGTTGGTCGAGGTCATTCGGTCGTCGTTGGATGGAACACAAATTCGAGTTTTTGCTTTTTGTCACTCCCAAATAGTCTTGTCCTGGCTCTCTTCTCCTCCACGAAGATGTAATACATTTGTAGCAAATCGTACTTCGGAGATATTGTCATCTTTACCTCGTTCATCTTGGAATCATGTGTGTTCTTCTGATAATCCGGCTGAATGTGCTTCCCGGGGTCTTGCACCCAACGATCTAATAAAACTTGATATGTGGTGGAAAGGTCCGGCTTGGTTGTCTCAAGATTTAGATTACTGGCCAATTAATCGCGAAGTTGGGACTGAAGAAATTCCTGAGGAGAGAAAAAAGAATGTTGCGGTTCGCGTTTCGGTTGTGGTTGAATATTTTCTCGAAGATCTTTCGCTTAAAATCTCTGCTTGGAGAAAGCTGGTAAGAATTGTTGGGTATATTCATCGCTTCATAAGGTTATGTCGTGTACCTAAAGAAGATAGAAAACGTGGATATCTTACGGTATTAGAGCTTGGTTTTGCTAAGAAAACCTGCCTCATATGGGCTCAAAAGGCATTCCAGACCGAATTAACTGCTCTCAAGGCTAATCGGTGTGTTTCCAAGATGTCCAAGTTGTTCTCGCTCTCGCCTTTTATTAATGATGTCGGTTTGTTGCGTGTCGGTGGGAGAATTTCCAACGCTAGAGATATACCTTATAGTGTAAAACATCCTACGATTTTGCCCAAAAACCATCGTATTACCCAGCTCATTCTATTGGATGCACACATAAACTTTCTTCACATCGGTGTTTAGGGTCTTTTCGCATTGATTTGTCAGGAGTACTGGATCGTGGGAGGCAGGAACCTTATCCGAAAACTAGTTCACGATTGCGTTACGTGTTTTCGTCATCGGCAGTCTACGTCTACGCAACTCATGGGGAGCTTGCCATCATCCCGTGTGAATCCATCATTTGCTTTCGCTCATACAGGCTGTGACTATGCTTGGCCCATAACTCTTCGTTTGTCCAGGAGAATGAGATCTAAGCTGGCGAAAGGATACATTTCGTTATTTGTTTGTATGACAACCAAGGCGCTCCATCTTGAGTTGGTTTCAGATCTTACTACGGATGCCTTTTTGGCAGCGCTCAAAAGGTTTATCGCGAGGCGTGGAAAATGTAACGTAATATACTCGGATAACTTCCAAGGAGCAGCTCGCGTTTTGTCGGAGATGGACAAATTAATACAATCGCCGACGCACAATCAGTATGATAAATTAAAATGTAGATTTATTTTACATATGTATTATCAAATATTTAAATTAGAGCATGAAATGTTTAAATTATATTATTTCTACAGCTTTAAACCACCAATATCCAGAGATACATACATAAATTTTAGAGGAGTTTTTATACTCATTCCTTAATTGGCAATCGCTTGGTTGTTTGTCTCCAATTGTTCTCCCTCGATATAGACCGATGATCGATGTTGAGCAAGGTAAAGTAAATTAAATGTGTTTAGACTTTTTTATGACTTAAAAGTATGATGGGGATTAATGTCTATCCCGGGTTTCGGCACCAAAAATAAATATGTCCACAATGGTTTTTGGTACTTTAACTAAATTAATTAATTCTTAGACTAGTCTGGTTTTCGGTCTTTATTCGGCTGTGGTCCAAATTCAAAAGAAAGCACCAGCCGCATCGAAATGAATTTTAAGCTAATTCACAATTACAATAATATTTTTATGTGGTTTTAAGTTTTGCGAGAGTTTCAATTTGAAATTATATTTGAAGTATGAACACACAACATCCAACCGAAATTGTGGCCATTGACCCACTTGTTCTTCAAAAGGTCATCGATTATTTTGACTTTCGGATGGTCGCATGCAACAGAAACCGTGGTAGTCACATGAACGAGGTAGTGTTCCATTCGTAATTGCCATAGACCGAATTTTATTAATCAATAAAATTTTACATTGATTTCACAATAAATGTGTGCTTAATTTAATGAAAACCTCCACACTAGCTGCTGGCTTAACCTTTATACCACACTTTTAAGGTGTTTTAAGTGTGTTGAATGTGATCATGTCACCAGGAACTGCAAAATGCGGACCTGTGCCTTGTTGCTTGCTCAACGAGCAACTTGTGTGCCCTATATGAGCCTCTTAATACATTTTCCACCTGCAAAAGCGTGCTTCGCGGGATACTTAAAGAAAAAACTAGAGCCATCTAAATTAACCTGAACAAACTTGTAATTGCACAAGCTTTGCATACACATAAGGAAATCAGGCAGTCGAACGCAAGAACACATAAAAACAGCTAAATTTCAAATATTCCAAAATTTAGTGCAACCATTTCTTAAGCTACAAAGATTTTCTTAAGCTAAAACGCATTAGAGTTGGACGTACTTGACTTGTAAAAAATTACCACTGGTAGTAGTAGTAGTAAACTGGGCAGTTGGATGGGGTGTTACGATGGTTAACCATAGAAGCAAGACTTTGCTGGAGGCATTTGCTAGCTTTCATTCTATATTTCTCAATCAAGGACACAAGGAGAACTTCGATAACCGCATATACGTCTCCATAATCGACCTAATCTTCACCATAGTGAAAAACTCAAAATAGCAAGTATGCGACTTTTATGGAAATAAGTATCGAAAGCAGTAGTAGAAAGGGGAATGCTCAATTACTAGATAAGCATCACTGAGATATTCATCGCAGGGATATGTGAAGATCAGGCACAACAATGAACATCACATGAGCAATGTCATCGTACACACCTAGGTCACAAAACTTAAAAGGAAACGGAAGAACACTGGTATACCGGTAGAATGATGCGGAGAGTGAAAAAACTCAGAATGTGACGGCGCCAGCAGCGTTACGAACAAAGAAATAAGAAGAATTTCGTAGAAATGTGGAAAAAACTACAACAACTCGCTCATTCTTCGAACGATATGAGATCTGCCCCGACTGCACGACACCAGTTTATTGCTTCAATGACTTCGGCGTCCGTAAAACCTTTGTGCGCTATAGCTGCTTCACTCTTTTAACTGAGAAACTCTCCTCTGAGTTTTCTCTAGCTCATTCCGGGATTGCACGGTAACGTAGTCCAACAATAAACGGGAGTGGTGGCTGTTTAAAGTCGCAGGAAGGGTCAGTGAGTTATTCGTGTGACTTGTAGTAAGTTAGTTTGAAATCGATACCTCCCTAAGGACCCTCTTAGCAGAAATCCAGTGAAGTTTTGTTGGACGAGAACAAAATCTGCTGAGAAAACCGTCCGCAAAAGCAATATCTTGTAGTGTATTCTCAATTTGGAGTACCGAGTCGACCACACTCGAGTGCACAACTCCTCCAGTGCACTCGCAATATTGTTGTGTGCTGTGCAAAAAAAAAACAAAAACAACGCGCGCGTGCAAAAAAAAAATATACAAAAACAAAAAAAAGTGCAGTGCAGTGACTGGAAAAGCAAAATATCACACAGTGCGGGTATCCCACCTCACCCGCTCCTAGTCGAAGTACTGTTGCTTGCACTCAGTCACTGCCGTCACTGTATTTACCATACGGTACGGGCAGTGGCTGAGTGTATGTAACAACTGTTGGATAGCGGGTTTGTGAGTGAAAATTTTGTTGGTGCACTGTTTCATATTGTTGTAAAGGCATAACACCTACAACAATTTGATTCGGTAAACCAACGTCAGAATTTCCACTTCGCAGCCTTGCTTAGTATCGTCGGTGTTTGTGTTTTCTGTGTTTGTCTGTGATTATGACTAGGGAATTCAGGGTAGACGTAGCCAATATACGCGGGCTAAAAAGTAATCACTTTTCTGCGTACGTCCACGTCTGTAAGTACAGACCAGCTGTTTTGGCACTTAGTGAAACACAGGTAGATCCCCGCCCACACCTCTCAGATCATTCTGATCTGAAGCTACCTAGCTACGAACTAGTGCCATTATTCTTCTCTCACCGCGGTCTCGCCATTTATGTGCGTAGTGATGTAGCTTACCAAACTCCACCACAATGTGATCCATGTTCCAATCCTGAATTCAACTTCATGTGGTTAAAATTCCATCTCCGTAAGCAAATTATACACTACTGCTTTATTTATAGAAGCCCCAAACTGGACAGCAATTCAACCTTTAACGAGTTTGATGCGCTGTCTGACTCCATTCAAAGAATTGTAACCCTGTATCCTCATACTGAAATCGTTATTACGGGCGACTTCAATATACACAATTCTGGGTGGCTTTGACATTCTGGACAGACAACACCCGAAGGACGGTGTGTTGAGATCTTCGCTTCGGAAAACAACCTAACGCAGCTTGTAAATGAGCCCACGCGAATACCAGACGTTGATAGTCAGGCCGCCAACACCCTGGACTTGTTTTTAACTTCTCACCCTGATAAGTACACCATTGATGTGCTCTCCCCTCTAGGCTCGTCGGACCATTGTGTCATATCAGCTAATTTCTCGTACACCGGCCACACAGTTAGAGAAAAAATTCCTAAAAGAACCGTATGGCAATACGATAAAGCCAACTGGAGCGGTCTTAACAGCTTCTTTAGGAATATTAACTGGTCGTTATGCTTCCTCGATAACGACGTGGATGCCGCTGCTGATATGATTACAGACACCATTCTCTTTGGAATGAGATCCTTTATTCCTCATCGGATGAAGAGTGTCAAACCAAAAGAAAAGGCATGGTACGACTCGAGCTGTAAAGAGGCCGTCAGGGTTAGAGAAATGTTTTTTCGGTCCTACAAGACCAACCCGACAGAGGAAAACCGAAAAAAGTTCAAACGAACCAGAAATGACGCCAACGCCTTTCTTAAGCGTGTGAAATTCCTATACGACCAAAAACTGAGGCAAAAAATATTGCAATGTTCCAAAGGCAGTAAAAATTGTTGGTCGTTCGTCAAAAACATTAGAAATTCCGCCTCATCCTCCTGCTTGCTGCACACTTTGCGGCCAGCTCAACACTCCCAGATTGTGCTTTGTCTCCGACTACACTTGAGTGCGTGGAATCTTCAATGGGACGAATCTACTTTCGCACTCGTGTAGTAGCAAGAGTACTTAAAGATCTCAACATACATAAATCCGCTGGTCCAGATGGTATATCTCCCCTTCGTCTGAAGAAGTGTTTTCTTCGCTGGCAAAACCACTGCGTAAGCTTTTTCATCAATCCTACTCTTTAGGACTCTTTCTGAGCAGATGGAAAGCAGCATTTATCAGGCCCGTCCCTAAAAAAGGCGAATCATCTTCTCTCTCCTCCTACAGACCCATTGCACTTACGTCCCTTCTTTCCAAGGTCATGGAAACACTGATAAATCGTCAGCTCATGAAATATCTCGAAACACGAAAACTTCTCAATGACCGGCAGTACGGTTTTCGTAGCAACAGGTCCACTGGTGTTTTGATGGTATGTCTCACCGAAAAGTGGAACCAAAGCGTACATCAATCTGGCGAAAGCAAGATAGTTGCACTTGATATTTCTAAGGCATTTGACAGAGTTTGGCATCAGGCTCTTTTGTCGAAAATGCGTGCATTTGGGATCGACGACTCTCTTCTTCAATGGATTAGAAATTACCTTTCGGAACGTTCAATTCAAGTTGTCTTGGACGGTTTCAAGTCTGATATTCACAAAATAAATATTGGTGTGCCCCAGGGCTCTGTTCTTTCACCGACACTCTTTTTAATTTTCATTAACGATCTCTTGTCTGCTACTTCTAATCCAATATATTCCTTTGCTGATGACAGTACTCTCTGCGTTTCATATTCGTTCCCGGACTCACGGCCCTGCTCTTCGGCTGTAGAACGAGAACGGCAGCGTATGCTAAGCTCATTAAATTCCGATATCAACAGCAACTATCAATAGAGTGGAATTTAATGCTTCCAAAACACAATGCTGTCTGCTGTCTTTAAAGCGAAATTTAAACACCCAGCAATTATCTATGAATGGCACTTGCATCGTCGAAACCGAAAAACTTTCCATTCTCGGTATGTGTGTCAATGACAACTTACGTTGGAATGACCACATATTTGATGTCGCCAAAAATGCTGCGAAATGTCTAGGTTTCCTCAAGCGATGTAAGAAATATTTTACCCCCTCTGATCTGGCCTCAATATATAACGCATTCATCCGCCCAAAATTGGAGTACAACTCCCACATCTGGTCAGGTACTCCTAAAACATCTCTGCACCTGCTAGATAGGATTCAAAACCGTGCTATAAAACTTATTGACGATACTAATATCAGTCAATCAATGGACACCCTCGAACACCGACGAAATGTCTCGTGTCGCACTTTGTTTTATCGCTATTTTCACCACCAGTGCTCCACTGAAATCGCCAGTAGGATTCCGCCCATTCAAACTTTCAACCGTAACACCCGTCTCGCTATGAATGCTCATCAGTATACCCTCAAGCCCATTTTCGGACGTACTCTAAAATATCGTGATTCGTTCCTAAGCCGTACAACTCGCTTATGGAATGCCCTGCCGATCTCTGTATTTCCTGGTCGTTATAACTTGCAAACATTTAAAAACAATGTACGTCGGTACCTCTGTTTTCTTCCTCCCTAAATTTCCTTTGCCCGCGCTGTGTACAATCACCTTAAGGGTACTCAAACCCCTTGAGCGCGCGCTCATTATAAAAAAAAAGGAAAAAAATCTCATACATGATGAATGTTTCAGATATTCTTGAAACTGCTGATGTGATAAGAACGATTCCAGCGACTACTTTTTGGTGGTACCAGTATTTGACGCCCTGGTAATGCGTGTGTCTATTTTAATTGTGATTTGCCCCTTACCACTGGTGGGGGAAACAATATCACGTCGGGGTCAACAAAAGTGAATAGATCTCTTTTCATCTGATTAAAAGACTTTGCCTGATCTGAGACAAGTGACTTTATTTACAGGAGTGCATCAGCTTAAATACTACAATTAAAGTAAATTATGGGAGTATGGGAAATACAATGCTCGTACTCAGATGAAATGCGACGCTACATCTGCATTTCAGCAGGTGTCAGTGCACTTCTAGGAAACGAATTTTAGATATTTGAGTGGATATATTTGGACGTAAATGGGGTGGGAAAACTATCTGTAAGAGTATGTGAGTGGGAAAGTTTAAGTTTCAACAATCCTGATCTTCCATGTCCTTTAGTTTTAGTTTTTGTTATAAGAGCAGTTTGTATTAAACGCAATAAAGTCGTCCCTGGTTGACCTGGGCCAGTTAAATTTAACTAAATTAAACATTTGGCCATCCTGAAACATCCCAAGTCGCTGGAACGAGAAGGCACAAGATCCCGTCAGGCCATAATAATTTGTAACGATCGAAGGTATTAACAGCACAGAAAATCTTTTCCTCAAAGATAATAGGTTATTTCCAGGGATCTTTGCATCCATCAAAGTTTCTGCTCGTGAGAATCTCTGCTGATACTTCAGCAGATACCGGCCGAGGCTCATCATGCCCTTCGAAGTCCTTATACAATTATTTATTTCTGTTTTTTATCTTCATAAGAAACCCATTAACTTTTCCAAATTGGGTTTCTACAAAATTTTCGTAAAGTCTAGTTAGATTTCATCAAATCCATCTCGTTTTCCGTAGAGCTCTGAATTTGACTCAATTTTATGAAATCCCAAATGCATTGAACCAACTGAATGAAATGTATTCTTTGAACAAGCAGCCAGCGTAAGAAGGTCTTTTATGAAAAATCTGTCTTTCTAATGCACGGTTTGGAAAAGAATATTTTTCAAATAACTCAACATCCGTCCCAGTGGAGTTCCTCGAAAAAAAAAAAAAAAAAAAAAAAAAACAACAACCGCCTATGCCTCAAGGAGATGTGTTAGCGCCTCATCAACTGAATACTCCTCCACATATTTACACATACTCATACATTTGTACGTCATGCCGTGCAATTCCCCCCTTTTAACAAACGAATTTTACAAATTACCATGAACAGGGTGTTAAGTGTCAACTGTGAATAATTAAGAACGCTCCTCCAGAAATGTAGAATTTAAAGAAAATAAAATTGAAAGAAGAAAAAAATTATTTTTAATTGATTAAAACTCTCCCAAGAAACAGAGATTGAGGAGGCGAAAAATTATTCCATCTCATCTGTCGTCGTTGGATGGAATTCAAATAAATCTCGAACTGATTCGACACCGGATTTCCCCCCAGGCGGCATATGTCACGTCACATTTTTCCGCCGCGCTTTGGGTAATTAACTTATCGTTACGATATTATTTTGAGATTACAGTTAACGGGTAATAGAGTGGGTGCTACCACGAATTTCATTGATTGAAGGGGCGACATGGTGGAAATTTGGACACACGTTGAAGGCGTCTACGAGTGCTTTGAAGAGCTATTTGTTTTTGCGTGATCTTGAGTGAACTTTCGGATGGGGGAGACACTTTTCAATGCTGGCACTTGTAAAACGACCATGTGTTGACAGATCAGAAGATTGTGGAATAAATTTGTCAAGATGTCTGGTTTTTCGCATCTCATTTTGAGAAGATAAATGTGAGCTGCGGAGGAATTGCAGTCGGAGACATTTGAATAATTGTAGTGCGGCAAATAATGGAGAAATAGTCAGTCCACGGCAGTTTTATCTTTTTGAGGACTTTGACTTGGAACATGTGGATGTGATGATTGCAATATGCGCACAACATTTGAGACGATCAGATCCAATGGAGTGGTATCGTTTTCAAGTTGTCAGGACTCCGTGTACAACTCAAAGCATTCTCTTGAAATAGAAATAGAAATTTTCCACTGGCATTGAGGCTTAAGGTAGCCAAAATGAGTCTAGATATCGGCCACCTAAATACTCAGAGCTTGCATCCTAAACTCAACGAATTTAGGCATATAAAAGGTGAGCCACAGGCTTAGGTTTTTATTAAACTGAACACACATTATTGTGAAAAGTACGGTCTATACTAATTATGAACGGAACACAATACATCGACGACTTTTTGAAGAATAAGCGGGTCAGTGGCCACAATTTCAGTTTGGATATTATGTTTGAGGTCCTGAATTGTCACTGTGTTATTGGCTTGGATCTTACTCTTCAAATAACCCCACAGCAAGACCTTGGAGGTCAATCAATGTCTTCTTTAACCGAAATAATGCGATCTTCAAATTTTGTACGCAATAAATTGATTTTTTGATGGCTTGTGTGGGCGGTAGCACCATCCTGTTGAAACCAGAGATCGTCCAGGGCCAGTTTGACCCGATACCGAACCAGTTTCTTCAAAACGCTTCACCATTCTACGAATTCAGGATTCACTAGGGCGATTTTTTGACCGAAAAAATCACGAATTTTACAAAATGTTACTGTAAATCGCCCATTTTCGTAATAAAATTGAAAAACAAAAATGCGTTGTTGCGTGGTAAAAGACTCCATGACTAAAATTACCAAAGAATGTATGACATCTGTGCTTGTGTTGCCTTACAAAATCGATTACATTTAAGTTCATAGACCGTTCCTCCGTTAATAATGAATTATGACAATCTGATGCGAGCGAGTTACATTGAAGAAATTGTTATTTTGCCTCCAACGTGAATGACAAAGCTAACTACATGCAATCCCTAACCTTAGAACTCTTTGATAAATTTCTTCCTGAAAAAACAAATGCAATACGCAATCAAAAATGTCCATGGTTCACTTATAAAGTTCACCAAGCGATAAGAATCCGTAACAATCTGTACGCTAAGTGGAAGATAAGTCAAATGAGCTGCAATTGGGAGAAATATTGTCGGGCCCGTAATAGCTCCACCTTTATTACCAGAAAAGCAAAAACAAGATTTTTTTCATCAAAATTGAGCTCTGAACATACCTCAAAAAAATATGCAGCAATCTACGCTTAATTGGTCTTGGAAAACAGGCCTCAGTTGATAACCTCCTAAATTTAAATGACCTAAATAATGAGTTTATATCTAGTGCTACATATTAATAAACCAAGTACCATCCCCAACAAGACCGGCAACTTTTCAGTGATCAAATCGTAGCAACCTTCGGTAGCGTCATCTGAATATGTTTACGGTAAGACCAGTATTTTGCTCTGCCCCCGCTTTTTATTAGACCACGTCATTAATGGGCGAAGCCTTGATAATTGGGCGGGCACCTGGAATACGTACACTTTGGTCTTCATCCAATTTAAATCCAATAGATATGAATAATCGATTATGCCGCCATTGATACCAACTTACCCAACTTAAGTTACTTGTTGCTTTCAGCGATGTGGTATATACGGGCTGTGTCGATACAACTACGTTTCACAATATTCCACATTGGTTCTTGATTACACTTTTAAACAATCTTTTTACTATACTAACAAAAAATGCTTAAATGCTAGCTTAAAATTACATAATAATCATATACTAACTTACTGGCCCCAAACAGGCACTCTAAGCTACTCTAAATTCTTATATCTATGTCTTTCGACTTCATTTACATTTTATTTATAAATGTTTATTTTGTGTACTTAGGGCTAAGAAAAAATTGATAACAAAAAACTTAGCCTATGGACGTAATTTTTTATTTTTTATAAAAGCTTAGTATCTAAATTACAATAAACCTTAGCCTACCTAACCTAAATGCACAATATACACATAAACACACATAGACATTATACACGATCATATACATACATCAGTATACACCTTTGTATACACTGATATATGTATATCTTTCTTAAATGCTAACCTAAACCTATGTAAGCTGGCCATCGCTATTTACAAAGCAAATACATTGGTCAGCCCTGCCTCATTAGTGAGGCTGGTCCGTAATTGACGGAAACGACGACGAAACATCTTCTCCATCATTCAACCACCAGAAATGCTGGTGCTGCCGAACGACATCACTCTTATCGCGATTCTCCACCGCCCTACTGAACCTGAGGCGATCCACACTGCAGTGTGCGTCATCTCTGCTGTAGTTGAGTCGCCTTCCGGTGGAACGAAGCCGTCAGAGCGCACACTCTCGTGGTAAAGGTAATTGGGGTAGTACGCCCCAGATATCAGGTTATATATTATTGCAATGTGCCTTTGAGTCAGCTTAATTACGAAGTTGTCCACTCGTATTAGGTTTGCCCTGTTGTAAAGGACCTCATTAGCATACAATTTTTTGTACTCCGACTCTGGTGTTCTGTACAGGCGAAGGCAAGCCCTCTCAAACACCCGAATCTTTTCCTTTAAGCTTGCTCGTACATTGAACCACACGGGACAACCAAATACCAGCATGGGCCTGATAAGGGCCATGTAGCAGATTACCTTTACCCTCACATCGAGTTGGCTGCTATAAAACAGTCTCTTTGTAAGGGCAAAAGCACCTTTAGCTCTGGCCAGAGCAGCATCTACATTTTTGCCAAAATACAGAAACTGATCAAGCCAGATCCCAAGGTATCTGACTACATTTCGACAGGCAAGAGGCTGTCCGTACTGTCCAATGATCGAGAACTTTCGCCAATTTTTTCTGGTATCCCTAGAGGCTCCAGATAACGGCGTCCTAAAGAGAATGGTTTCCGACTTCTGAAAGTTGATTTTCAACTTCCAGTCATCGCAAAATCGTCTTATCTTATCGAAGTCACGCTGCAAGAGAGTATTAATGACCTCGATTTTTGGACCTGTTCTGTACGCTATCAAATCGTCTGCGTACGCAATAGTATGGGGAAGTGAACCTATCAAGTCGCTTGTATAAATGTTGAACAGGATCGGCGAATTGACCGCGCCTTGCTGAAGACCATTTTTAATTTGAAATATTCCAACAGAAGTCACATCACCATTCTTAACGATGAACTGTCTGTTGTGTAGCATATTATAAAGAATGTACAAGAGTGGTTTACTGATCCCCAGTCTAGCCAACTTATAGAAAAGACTCTCTAACCACACGGTGTCGAAGGCCTTCTCCAAGTCAACAAGGCAGGCACCAGTGCACTGTTTCTTGCCTTTGTTCCATTGGCTATCGGACACTAGTTTAGACGCGGCATGTGAGATATCATGTCCCGCCTTAAAACCGAATTGATTATCCGGAACTATATGTTTGTCCTCAACCCACCTAGACAGAGCTCTATTGATTACCTTTTCAAAAACCTTACTGATATTCGGAAGGAGACTTATCGACTGGAGATTCGCCGGATTGGATATATCCTTTCCCTTTTTGGGGATAGGTTAAACCACTGCCGTTTTCCAATGCGCTGGATAATGTGCATTATTAAACAGGGTGGTGTAGATGTCCACCGCTTCTAGAGAAAGATGTCCCCACTGATTTCTTAGCCCTGATTGTGTCGAAGATCTCACGGAGTTCTTCCTTCGAAATGAACGGGGGTAGGTCACCCTCTCTGGTAATGGCATTATTTGCCATATTTTCGTCGCTAAATCGGGTGAAACCAGAGCAATCGGATCGCCAGTTCCCTATTTCATTTCGAATGCAGAAGTCGTGCCCCAAGACGCGACCGTCCAGGTAGTAATTAGGGCCAATGGTATCAGTGGCCTTGTATACTTCCCGGAAAGTCGCCCCCATGGTCTCAACCTTCTCCTGCGGATCCTCGATCACAAAGAAGTCTTCATCGTCAGGGGTTTCATTTGGATCAATACCTGCTATTGTCAGTAACCGTTCGTTGTCTGTTGTCCGAACCTTGTTGTTCCAATACAAACTTACAGAAATTCTGTAATTCTCTTTTATTAGCGTTTGAATATTTTTAATCGACGACTTCAGTGTCCTAATCTCCGGGTCTTGTCGGTCACTTAACTGTCTGTACAAGTTTTTAAGTCTTGTCAGATGTCTACTTTTCCGTCGGTGCAGTGCGTCAATAGTAGGATTGCGGAACAGGTCTTCGTTAGTCGTACGTCGATATCGCGGTATTGTAGTCCCTACCTAGAGCACACTCCTCGGAACTGTGGTGCTTTGCGTACTTCACGCATCAAGGCTGCATTGAGTCCTTCGCACTCCTTTTCTTTGAGCAGTGCCAGGATCTCCTCAGGATCAGAAGACGGTTCCAACCCCTTCAGCAGCATCGATTGCCTCTTTTCACACTTCGGTGTGAATGAGTAGTGCTCCGTCATCGTTTCCTTTAGGAGCTCTTTAACTTTCGCGTAGCCCTCCACTGTATTACAATGCATGGCACGGCGATCGTTCCCCAATCTCTTAATATTGAAATTATTACCAATGACCAACCTCCACAGGTCCTTGGTAGCATTTATCTCTAATTTAAAGGTGTTGATAGGAGGTGTTGTTGTTGTTATTGTTGCTGTTGTTGTTGTTGTCGCTGCTGCTGCTGTTTTTGTATCTGCTGTTGTTTTTGCTGATGCCGTTGTTGTGGCTGCTCTTTTTGTTGTTCTTGGTGTTTTCTACGTTTTTGTTGGTGTTGTTGTTGGCTCTGCTTTGGAGCAAGCAGCGTCTGCTGTTGTTGCTGGGATTTTTCTTCCTCTTCCCTCTTCCTTCTAACCATTTGCCTTTCTTTGATGGCCAGTACCCTTTCTTGTAGCATTTTGATGCTGCTACTTATGGCCATCATCTTTTCCTCTTCATCTTCTGACTCGCTCGGTGCCAATGAAGCGAAGCTATTCCCTTCCCTCGCTCCTCCAAGCAGTTTTACAGAGGAAGTTGGAAGGGAGGGACGTTGGACTAAGTTGGAAGTTGGCCTTAGCTTCCTCCTTCTCTTAGCTGTTGGTGTTTGGCTTGAATTGCTTGAAGCCTCACCTGATAATTCAGCAGGTCCCGCTATTAGTATAGCGGACCGCTCTCCACATTCCATCACGTGCTGTTTACTACAAGACTTAGTAACACTTTAACTTTTTTTTTTTTATTATGCCTTCTAATTTAATATAAAAAGAAAAAAGTTTTTCCACGACGTGGAATCGAACCCACAAAACCTTTGCTGTCTCAAGCGAACACACTATCACTCAGCTAATTGGAGCCTAAATCCAATTCGTCAAATGTCTAAGTTAAGGGAATCAACTTCTCACTTTCTAGCCGAACACGTTTAAACTCCGCGGAGGTGTATGAACGACTGATACGATACTCTGTATTTACAGTCACGTGACGTAATTAGAAACGCCAAAAAATGTATTCTTATTTTCCTGATAACACATACGAGTATGTTTTCACTTTAAGGAACTGCAGTATCTTCATGAAATTTTAAGATTATTTTCCTCTTTTACTGTAGAATAGAGGACATTAATTCAAAAAGTCAGGGAATTGACATAAAGTACCGGCATCTTAGCCACTGTATGACGCATGAAAAAAATAAGTCGAGCAAATAATTAGGAACGCTGACATTTTTGGAAGGAATTTTGTTAATATTTATTAAAGTAATTAATGTAATTCAATATTTAGTAGCATAGCTTCGCAGTTATGCTCGATTAGAGCTTGTAATCTGTGGGACATAGGCTCCACTAGTTTTTAGCAAACGCTCTGTGGAATGTTATCCCAGGTAGCCTTCGTTTCTTCAACAAGAGTGTTTGACTTTCCAATTTTTTTAAGGCTAGTTACCTTTTAAGGTGTTGCCATAAATTCTCAATTACATTGAGATCAGGACCACATGAAGGCCAGTAGAAAACTGTAATATTTTGTCTTCCAGCCAAGTTTTTGCATATGCCGTCGTGTGCTTTGGATCATTATCCTGCTGAAATGTGAAAGTTATGGGAAGATGGTCATCAGTATTGTATTCTGCAATATTTCGCAATATTGAAATCTGTACATACGTCATTAAATTTTTTTAATTAGATCAACACAACGCCACGACATTACACCTCATATAAAAATACTTCCACCATCATGTTTGAGCGTTGGGCGGGTGCACTTTGGGTAATATGCCTTTGACCTGGAGCGGCATATAGTGGCTTTGCCGTCAGATGAAACTCTATTTATTTTTGTACATCACTAAAAAAAACATTTTTCCACTGAGCAAGGGTCCAACGGCTGTGTTTCTGGGCAAACTCTAACCTTTTCGCGCAACCTTAGCTTTACAGTACATATCTACCGATGGTCCACTGTCATTGTCGCCAAATACTTTCGTATGAATTTCCCCAGCGGTGGCATGAAAGAATTTTTTACTGTAACGAACAATGAGTTGGTCTTTTCGGTAGGTAGTCACTTTCGCCGGAGCTTACGGCTAACTTTTTCCGCAGTACGATCCTTTTTAAAATATTGAACAGAATTAAAAACCTTCTTCTTAGAACATTTTAGCGTTTTTTCAATTTTACCATAACCTGTTCTTTGCTCGTATAAATTTAAAATGAGCACTCTCGGCTCTACGACGTTGCAGGATGGATTCTTTCCCATTGTCTATTGCTATATGGATTAATTATTCTACATTATATTTAATAAAAAATATGATTAAACAAAAATACCAGTCTATTTCTACCCGTTTCTTATTGAAATTATCCAAAGAACACAAATTAAACAAGCGTTTCTAATTATGTGCACGACCACTTTAGAAATTTTTTTTTTCACGTGACATACAATGGCTAAGATGACGGCACTTTATGTCAATTCCCTGACTTTTTCAATTAGTGCCCTCTGTTTTGCAGTAAAAGAGGAAACTAATCTTAAAATTTCATGAAGATACTGCAGTTCCTTAAAGTGAAAACATATGTGTTACTAGGAAAATAAGATTACATTTTTTGGCGTTTCTAATTACGTGCACGTGACTGAATATATAAAATTATACAAAACTGATGTCCCACCTATTTGCTTAATAAAATAAAATTCACTCAATACTATAATTTGATAGCTCAATTACTTGAACACCTCGCGCCTTTTCTTCATCCACGCTACCAGGCTTTGGAACCCCCTTCCTACAGCAACAAAGCACATAATAGGAGCTGAAATATTCAAATATGCCGCGTTAGAAATATAAAGTATTTCCGACAACTGCTTTCTTCTTCCATTCTTCTTTAATTTCAATATTCTTCTACGCCACCAAACCCAGCTAGCAACCCATTTCATAACTTCGACCTTAAAACTGGGGCTAAGTACCCTAATTTTATTAACTCCCATATCCTAAGCCCCACATCTCATCCCTCGTTCGACTCCATATCCAACCATTTATCTCCATCCCCCTTCTCCACTGATTCTATTCTTGATCACCGTTTTCACCCCACTGTTAAACTAACACAGCAAACCAGTGGCACTACACAAAGTCGCTATGCACCCTCTAGGCTTTGAGACAGAAAGATGTATGAATACATTCGTCTCTTTCTTCCCTATCTACATGACAAATCTGCTACGAAGGGAAGCAGGAAGGCCTTACTACCAATTCTATCAGCCTCAGGAACCTTTATGTTAGGTACCACGAGATTTTTAGCATGTCCCCTCAGAAAGTATCAGACGACCTTGCTGCATTCGGCCTCAAAATTAAATCTGGTGCCTCAAAAATTCTTTGGAACTTAATATCGCCAAATTCCAATCAATCACCTTCTCACATAAGCGGAACCAATCTCCTCCACGACTCTACCTTTTTTTTTTTTTTTTAATTTACGCGCGCCTAAGGGGTTAGATACCCTTTTACTGTTGCCATGGCGCGGGCGGAAAGGTAGAAAGGAAAATTGTTTTGTAGTGGTTTGAAACTCAGGTGTGTTTGGTTTCGGTATTTGCTCTCCAGGGGGGGGGGGGGGGGGGGGGGAGAGTCCGAATAGGACGGAGAGTTTTTTCTTCCTTACAGAGTGGAAGTTTATAATTCGCAGTAATTATTTGTGCTTGAAACTCTACAACAGCCAAATCTACGTGTCAGTGTTATGCCTTCACACGCAGAATTTTTCTGTCTGAGTTCCAATTATACAACTGCAAAACTTGAAAGACTTGTTCATGGGCAGGATTCGAACCTAGACCCCTCGCAGTGAGAAGCGATTGCTAGTACCACTACACCACGGCCACCCCTACCTATCTCCTCCTTATAATCTCTTCGCGACCACGGCATTTTGTGTGATAGGGAACTCAACTTCCGTTTACATATGGATGAGATAAACCTCAAAGCCAAATCTGCACTAGGTTTTGTAAAACGGTGGTCCAAAGAATTCACCAACGCATACGTGATCAAGTCCCTGTATATTACCTTTGTTCGCCCCTTTATAGTGTACCCCAGTTAAGTATGGTCCCCATATCTCGAGAATTGAAAGCATACAGCGAAGTTTTCTTCGATTTGCTCTTCGAGGTATGCCCTGTGACGATCCTTTTAATCTGCCCTCCTACCAAAACTGTCTCAACCGTATCTACTTAAGCATCCTTGAGGATCGCAGAGATGCAGACGACTTTCTCTTCATTTATCGACTCCTTTCAGGTCACGTTGAATGCGCGTCCCTTCACAACTCTATTTTCCTCAACACTAACCGTCGTAATCTACGTATCCTTCGACTCTTCTATCTAGCAACCCACTAAACCTCCTATGGCGCAAACGAACCAATTTCCCGTATGCTACGAAAAATCAATTCAAACCCTACCGTCTTTGACCACTCCAACCAACCTTAGTTTTAAGTTTTAATTTAAATTTAGTTTTTAAGTTATAGCTTGTATTACGCCGAATAAATGGGGGCATTCGCCCCCACCAAATTTAAAAAAAATTAAAAATTAAATTACTCGCAGGGCGTGTCCGACACCGGACTGGTCGTTCGGTCGACAATATCGTGGCTGTGGCTGCCGATGTCGCTGAGAACGAAGAAACAACAACCAGACAACGGGCCACGCAATTGGGCATCACCAGACGGACCCTACGCGACTGTCAGTCGCGTGTGAATTACTGTAAAGCCATCCTCAATTTCAAAAACGAAGAGGACGATTTTGTGTCGAAAATCATCATGAGCGACGAGGCGCATTTCCATTTAAGTGGTTACGTCAATAAGCAAAACCTTCGTTTCTGGGGCACTGAAAATCCGCGTGTGATGCACGAAGAGCCATTACATCCACTCAAAGCTACTGGTGGTGTGGCTTTCACGCGGGAGGAGTGATTGGGCCGTATTTCTTTGTCTAAGTATAAGTCATTTTGTGGATACGTTGAAAATCTTGTTGAAGCCAATGTAGAACATGAAGAAAAGGGATTTTACAAAATAGAAGGTTACGGAGTTTTCGAATAGAAACGGGAGGGTGTGTTTTTATATTTTTCCTCCAAGATTTAAAACCCGCGTTGATACCTAACGAAACCACTTCTTACGTAAAGATTAGTTTTACTGAGAGACAAACAACGACGTATGTGCTGGGAATATATAGATCGTCTGGGTTTAGTAAGATGGCGTTTGTTGAAGGGTTTAGAAGAAATGTTGGCGAATTGGCTAAAAATAAAGAAATGCTAGTATTGGGTGATATCAATATTAATGTTTGCGATACTAATGCATATTATGTAAAAGATTATTTGGAGATGCTAGCGTCATTAAGACTTATGAACGTCATTACTGAGTTCACAAGAGTTGGGTCGAAGTCGTTAATTGATCACATACTGGTCAGTAAAATAGATGTTCAGATGATATTTATAGAAAGTGGCATGACCGACCACTACCCGGTACTTTATTGCACTTGTATTTCAAAAACAACAACAGGAAAAGTGGTTAACACAAAGTACTTAAGTAATACAAAAGTTAAGCAGCTAATCCGTGACTCAAATTGGGATAACGTTATGAATGAAAATGATGCTGAAAGCTTCTACAACTTGTTTGTAGCAAAGTTTGAAGATATTTATAAAAAATCAACAGCACCTGGATACAGCCAGTCTTGTCCTGGGACGAAAAAAATTAAACATTGATGAGACATTGAATAAAAACTTTGATACAGTGCCGCATGTATTTTGCATTAAAAAGGACAAATATCATACATCATTGTGGCTCGACATCATCTCCACACCCGAACAGAATCCTGGATAAGACTTTATTTGTGAAGCCAACCAACATTCAAGAGGTTCACAGCATTATCAGTTTGCTAGGTGAAGATAAATCTCCGGAAATTGACGCCGATATATTCGCACCCATTATATGCAAGTTCATAAACATCATTCTGAAAACAGCTGTGGTAAAGCCGATTTACAAAGGAGGAGTTAAAAGTCAGCTCAGCAATTGTAGACCGATATCGATTCTTCCGGTAATAGAAAAGTGTCTCGAAAGTGTAATCACTGAAAGAATATAGAGTTTTATTTATTTCCCTGATCCATAAAAGTCATTACGGCTTTCAGAAAAATAAAAGTGCAAGCAAATTGTTAGCTGAATTTGCTTGAACAATTGTCACCACGTATTGGTACTCTTCATGGATTTCAGTTAAGCCTTCGATACCTTAAACCACAAAACCCTAATAGAAGCGCTTCAACGTGTTGGTATACGAGGATTAATGGCGGACTGGTTAACCGATTATCTGTGTAACAGACTATTCTGCGTGAAAACCTCGAAGTACAGAGTGTAAGAATAAAAGTGAAATATAGTGTGCCACAGGGATCGTGGCAATCCTTTTTATCTTGTACACTAATGAGCTGCTTCGCTCTATTAAGCAGAGCACACCTTTTGTTTTCGCTGATGACACAGCAATCGTGGTACATCACAGGTCGCTGGAAATGGCGACAGCAATAATACATAACGAAGAGTTGGATGCTGCGGTCAAATGGTACGAAGATAATGAGTTGAAAACCAAGATGATACACATCCGCAATCCCAGTTTCACATCGACACAAAGTCCAGTATACCTGAGAAATGATGCATACAGAAGTCATCGAAGATATGGACAGCTATAAATATTAAGGAGTCATCATAGACTGTCATTTCTTTTGGAATAAACAGATTGATAAGCTACGCATGGATTTAAAGAAAGCCATCTATGCACTAGCCCATCTGAAGTATCCAGCTACGATGTCTGTTTTGAGGGAGGTCTACTATTCACTAATGGTGTTTTTGCTTGAGACAATGCAGCGGCAACCAATACCTAAAAACTGCAAGAACTGCAAAAATCTGCATTGAAACATATCAACTCTGTGAATACTCGAAACAACGACACTAGCTTCAAAGTCCTTAAAGTGGAAGACATTTTTAAGATGACGCTCAGTTTAGAATACTACGACGACATACGGTTTATTCGGCCAGTGGATCATGAAGTGAACACTAGACGACGAGCCCAAGGTATGCTGCAAGTATCAAGCATTTGCAACAAATATGGTAGAAGACAACTCCTATACAGCGTTCCGGAAACAATCAACAAACTACCCCGAGAACTAACAAACATTGTAAATCTTAAAATTAGAAAAAAGAAGCGATCAAAGCCTTCTTTTTGAATAATGAAATATAAAACCAAAATAGGTTAAATGTTTTATTAATTATAGATATGTACTAAACTAGTTTCAATATGTTAACTTGTAATTTGGAAAGCTCACTAAATTAACAATTAAGAAATTTAATCTTCTGCAGACAAGCCAAAGGCTTCGCAGATATTGTAAAAAGTTATGACAGACAAATAAAAAAAAAAAGGACGCCATTCGCAATACGGTCACTGTTACTAGTGAGCGCTACTTGGCCATGATATACGACTTCTTACTGCCGTAATTGGATGAGCGGGGCTTGGTGAGCAAACCTCAAGACAGTGCAACACACAGAACGAGCCACAATGCATATTGTGAAGGAAGCGTTTCCTGGTCGCGTAATCTCCCGTTTTGGCGATTTGGCGTGGCCAGCAAGATCGCCCGATTTAACCATTCCAGACTTCTTTCTTTACGGCTACTTGAAGTCACGGGTTTATGCCAACAAGCCTCAGACAATCGCAGCCCTTAAGGAGAATATTCGACAGGAATACGAACAGTTATCACCGGAAATCTTGCGGAGAGTCATAGAAAATGCAATAAAACGGGCACAAATCTGTATCAACACAGCGTCTTTGTATATGTAAGCTAACGACAGTACATATACTCGTATATAACGACAAAAACGAATGAATAAATGATTTCACGATTAAATTCCTTTGATCAAACCGCTTTTCTAAATGATCCCAAGCTTCTAAGTAGTTCTGGTCAGAACATGAAATATGTTTAATCAAATTCACGGCATCTCCTCGGAAAAAAGGTTTTAAGTAATTTATCTTTTGAAGTGCATGTGATGGATGGATTTGAGTCGATGGTTCAATTGAAAAAATCGCGAAATGCTGGCCAATCTGGGGCAACTGAACGGCCTTAGATATGGTTGGAGATGAATTATTTGTGGAAAACACAGAACCTTGGCAAACCGACGTTATTTTCGCTTTTGGAATTTGTCTTTCGAAGAATCGCGGCAGAAATCGTTGCTTGGCCATCAAAATGTTATATATTTTGATATATTCGGGATTATCCAGGCTTCGTCAAGTTTTATGAGGCGAAACTCGAGTGTTATTAGAGTAATGGATTCACCAATTGAGTTTGCAAATGCTGCCACTATTGATACTGTTGAATTAACCCGTTAAGATATAAGAGAACGCGTGACATAACTGCACTTATGTGGCAAATGTATCCTACATAGTATATAGCTGAACGCGTTATCTGAAGCGGCAGATATGTTACATATATACATATTATATATACCTACATAAATATACAAGTTTGTATTATTCGAAGAAAAAATGCAATATTTCTACACACTTATTAAATGTGAGTTTGAGCCAACAATAGTATTCAAAAAATCCAAGAAATATATATGTATGTTTGCGAAGTCAAATGTCTAATATTCAATATCACATGCTGGTTATATACCTACATACACCCGTTCACACAAGCCCACACACCTTTTTTTCCCAAGAGTTCTATAAATTTTATATAAAATGTATTTGAAAAATGTCCTTCAACAGTGTATTTGCAACTTATGCAAATTTCTGCTAATCAATTTTTTGGAGGACCAGAATGATTATGAAGAGGGTGGGGACTGTAGTAAATTTTAGTTTGTGATATGAAATGTAGGTACTACTAAAGTACTAAAGGATAGCACTACTGACTTCTTTACGAGTTGTAAACTTAATTTACTTCAAACAACTATTTAGTTTTATGCCGATCCAACCCACCTCGTTGGCAGTTGAAGAACGAATAGTAATGAGAGCTTTAAGGATTCTGCTTAGATATTACGCGAGTACATTGATAAGGATGAGCAAACATTATAAAATTAACAACTATGTCCAATTTTTCATTGCATGGGTTTAAAATTAACAAGAGTGTCAAAGGCAATTTACTCAATTGTTATTATGTACATTTTTAACAACTATTTATGACCATGCATTTAGTTTTGTTAATACTAACTTTCAATTTTGTTGTCTCTAGCTATATATGCAGAATGGGTAAATGTTCTTTTATGTAATCAACGACCTCACAAATAATTTTACCATCACCAGGAATAGTTATTTTAGACACTTTCAGGACCTTGCATATATCATAAAAATATACAAAAATAATACGGGGCCGAATATGGTATCTTGTGGTACACCAAAATATGTACATATTTTATTTTATTTTTTATTTATTATTAATTCTTATAATTTTCATTCTTATAAATTCATTAAACAATTAAACAGTTAAATAATACATATAATGTAAGAGAATTCAAGTTCTAAGAAGCAAAATATAAAATAGTTGATGACATTCAGTATCTATAAGTAAATGAAAATAGAGTTGAATGCCACTTCAATTGGCTAAATAAAAACAAAATAAAGATTAGTGGGTGGGTGGCGTGACCCTTTAAGAACTCAGAGTGAGAAGAAAGAAAAAAAAATAAACTTTAAACATTACAAGAAGCATAATCCAAATATAAATTCAATGCAAACAAAAAAGAAAGAATTGTAATTGTATATAAAAAAAATGCAAAAAGAAAGAAAGAAAACAATGAAAACGAAGATTAAACCAAAACATCAGAAATACGAGATTCTAATGCAGCATAATCAAGGCTGAAGAGCCACATTTTTAAGCATTTTAGGAACGTTCCAGGTATTGTTATTGTCCTGATTGACTGGGGGAGTTCATTAAATAAACGATAAGCCAAAACCGAGAAAAAATTACGATATGCAGTGGTACGGAAGTTGGGTACAGAAAAAAGTTAGAAAGGTTTCCACGAAGATTATAAAAGGAAATTAGACGAAAGTTGCAATTACCTGACTTCATAAAGAAGATTTTTAACACTTTGAAAAAATACAAATGACGAACAGGAAGAATATTCAGGGCACTGAAGAAAGGAAAGCTAGAATATCTACCCGATTTTTTCGATACACACCCCCCCAATAAGCAATTCCATATTGTAACTTGGAATGGAAAAGACCATAATAAATTATCTTCAATAGCTTGGTTGAGCACACGTTACGCAAATAATAAAAATGACGAAGTGTGCATCGGAAATATTTTTTCAAATTATCGACGTGATTCGCAAAACTCATCCTTGAATCAAAGGTAAGCCCCAAATATTTAAATTCGTCTACTCTCTAGGAAACATTTATCACTACAGGTAAGATTACAACAAAAAGAGGGAGAGGAAACACCAGACGAACAATAGCAACTAGACAGTTTGTAGCTACTCGTATGACATTCAGGTGCGTGAAAGTACACATTAGCTTCCAAATTGTATGAGGAAGATAAGCTGAAGAACATTATCTTGGTTTCCGAGCTTATTACCAAATTATGCTCAGCAAACCAGTGTCTTAATAAACTTAGATCCCAATTCACATTAGAAATTAGGTCCAAAGGACTGTTTAATCCGTAAGTAAAACCAAAGTCATCAGCAAAAGCAGTCGGATTACCTTTGAAATTAAGCGCAAAGAGTGAATTGATGTAGACCAAAAACAGAATTGGACCCAAAACAGAACCTTGTGGAACACCCAGGTTCAGGAACCGTATTTCGAACACTTGAGTACTGTGTTCGCCCGATATTTCTGGGTCTTCTTCTTTTCTCTTCTTCTTCTTGCGGATATCATCTTTTCCACTTAATAGGAAAAAGTATTAAAGGTCCAAATAAATATTTCCGTCACTCGAAATCATTTTTTTTTATTTAGTGAAAAAGTAATTCAAAAATAAAATTGGATGATTAATTTTGCGATACCTTGTACAAACTTTTCCAAGCGGTGGTAAGATCTATTATGTGATATGCATCACAGGTGTGGGGTATTTTACAGTATGAAGAGGCTGAAGACTTTTAAGATATTCCTTAAAGAAAATATTCAGACTACAGGAGAATACACCAACTTGTATGATGCACCTAGAAACAGGAGTACTGCCGCTGCATATATCTTTATTTACACTAACGATCCATTTCAGCTACTTGGCGCATCTTTTAGGACTTAAGTCTCAGTGCTTCAGGGACTGGTCGAGACTATGTGAGGTACGTAATGTTCTCTTCGCGGAAGAAGATACGTCATCCTGGAGAAACAGCTTTCAGTTTCTTTGTTGCTTTGGGATAAGCTAAAGCAAAGCACGTTCAATACGTTTGCATAACGGGCACAACAAAGTCAAGCGAATAATAACTACTTTCAGGATGACTACTACTTAGATACCTTTTCTACTATTTTTAAGGTGAGAGGTGAGCTTCTTCACTTGAATTATATGTCACACCGATCTCATCACAATGAGGAATGCACGCTTTGCAACCAAAAAACAAATTAGGATACTTCGCATTTCTTAGGATTATGTCCAACTCTTAAATCTATTAGACATGCTCATTGAGGTGAAGACTATTTATCGCTTAATGAAATGCAGGGTATACGGAATGGTCAGAATTGATCCGTACTGGTTATAAGTATTGTAAGCAACAGCCCCGTAACCAGCTGGAAAATACTGGACATGCTCTCGCGGCATAGAGAAAATTAAAGACATTTCTAAAATCTGGTTTTATTCAATTGTTTTAGTTTTTTTTGGTCACGTAAACTTATTCTTAAAATAATTGCACCTTTCGATCTTTTGCACCATGGAATCGTCGTAATATGATCATTTTATCCGCACTCCGCACTTAATTTAGACTCAAACGCTAGAAATGTTAGGTCTCGCAGTCGCTGAATGGACATTGACATTCGGTTGATAATTTAAACTCGTGATAAAGACGAAAACGAAGCTTCGTTCACCGCTGTGCTGCAGCCAATAGTTTCAACGGCCTCAAACATTTGGTACACTAGTCGAAAAGCGATTTTAACTGAATTGAACATTTGCAAAATTGACTTGTTTTGCCATGAGCTTCCTGCTTTTGTCTGACGAGATATGATTTCGCTGAAGAAACTTCACATTCTTTCGGTAACTTAATTATTTTCGAAAACGGTTTCAAGGACTTAAAATCCATTTCCAGAACACATGACGCGCGATTAATATATCGCTGTTTTCCGTGAAGAGCGCCGTCAACTCATTGACAACAACGTCAACACATTTGTAGAATACAGATCTCAGTGAATCTTCCTGACTGCCTGTTAGTGGGGGTCCTCTACGCACAATCTCTGTCAATTCTAGATATTCTCGAAACTCTGCTACCGACGACAGTATGCAATTAAATATCTCGTTACTTCGAAATTGTTTGACGTCCTCAATCAGTAAGTTGATCATAGGCATTGCTGCTCCATATCCGACTTTAAGTGATTGCAGCAATGAATCCACTGGTTTAATGATCTGTCGCAACTCTTTAAACATATGAGCGAGAAACGAAAAATGTTGCGTAGTGACTGTCGAATAGATTCCATTTGCTGGCGCGATTTCATCGCATCGTGAATTTCAATCAGATTTTTCAGCTTCGACCCGCCATGAATTTTCGCAATGCGATTTTTTTTTTAAAAACTTGTAGATCAGTTGAATTGATCAAAAAAATGTCGAGCATCGTTGATGGTGTCACATATTTTTTTATAACAAGATGGAATATGGAATTTCTCATTGCAATTCTTGTGCAATCACTACGTGAGTGCCTCCCAATTCTCCACTCATGACATTTGGTCCGTCATAGCATTGCACCACAATTTTATTAACGTCAAGTCCGTAAATTTTCAATGTGTTAACGATGAAATTTCCAATTGCTACAGCTTTCGAATTGTTGGTAGTTTCCATACCGATAAGAGATTCGTATGGTCTTCCATCGATCGAGAGTACTTCGAGCTCGTTTCTGTCCTTTGTGCCATCTGCAAATAACGTTAAATATTCGTCGGTGTTGATCTTTTTCGCCATTTCGTCTAAAACACACTGTGCGATGGTCGAAATTAGTTCATTTTGGATTGACGCCGATGTGTATAAACCATTTCGTGGCATTTCCTCAATTTTTCGTCTTTCTCGAGCGTAGATTTGAATAAAACGAGTATTTGAAGCTGCTTCTAAATGCTAATTCGTGTGACGCCAAAACCCATAATTATATCAATAATGGAGTTGTTATAATAACGACGTTTTTCCAATATAGTTTCGCCGACCAATATAGAGACATTTTTATTCGACTCCTTTCGTTTGTTCGATTCAATGTGATCGAGAAAAGCGTTTCGGTGAATTTTTGAATGTTGATGCTTTTCGAGGCCTCTATTTTTGCTGCATGCACCTGATCAACTCCTAAAGCCTCGATGAGTAACTGTTTTGTCTCTAACCACATTTGTCTGCGTTGCGTAATTACGATGTGTGGGTGCCGTGACTCAAGTGGTAGTGGACTGGCAGAAGGTTCGGTGTTTGAATCCCAGCCTGTCCCGAAATATATATTAATTTTTTCAGTTAACGAAAATCAAGTATGATGAGTAGTTCACTAGAAATCAACAACAAGCCAACCTCCACTAAGAATTTAGTGTCAACATTAAATGTTGGATGATGTCACCCATGGAGCGAAATCACCACTGAGCCCAAACATCTTTCTCTCTCTATCCCCTTTTTAAAAAACTTAACACATGCTCAGGCACTTTAAGTGTATTCATACCCACTTGAGTGTTAAGTTCTTTAAAAAAAAAAAAACAGACGTTGCAAAATATTGCAACTCTAGAAAGAGAGTATTCGATCCAGTTGTAAGTTTCACACCAATTCGGATGAAAAGATCGCTTTTATTTGGTGTCGTCTTTTGGAAATGCCTTGTTTGCGAATTTTTGGCCAGAAAATTTGACACCAATTGCCGTGATGTCCAATGGCGCGATATATAATATAATGGCGCTGGCGCCGAGGTTACATAAATCTTCCGATTTCGGATAACTATTGGCATCATTCGAGGTTGATACTGTAGCAGTAGCTGACTTCGTCGCCGACTCTGTTGAAAAGTTGATAAATTGATACATTCAATGGATGGTCTGTTCTCACTGATAATGAAATGCAAACACTTACGCGAGTCGACACTTTCATACATGCTCATATCGATTGCCACAGTTGTACTGGTTCGACTGTTTAATACGTTTGAAGTTGATACGTTTGAAGTTGATACGTTTGAAGTTGATACAAATGAATCTGCTACAATTATAGTTATGTAAAATTCATAAGAATAGAGTTCGTTAGCTGTCAATAAACAGTAAAGTTACAGGTTAAGGACGAAGTGACGAAGCTCATTTTTGGCTCAATGGGTTCGTCAATAAGCAAAATATGCGTTATTGGTGAAAATCCACATGTGCTTCATGAATCACCACTTCATCCACAAAAAATAACTGTTTGGTGCGGTTTGCATACCGGCGGCGTTATCGGGCCATATTTTTTCGTCGACGATAAGGATTGTCACGTTACTGTAAATGGTCAGCGTTATCGCGACATGATCACCGATTATTTTTGGCCCGAATTGGAAGATATGGACTTAGACGACACTTCAACAGAAAGGTGTCACAAGCCACACAGCACACGCTACAATCGATTTATTGAAGAGTAAGTATGGTGAGCGTGTTATCTCAAGACATGGGTTAGTCGATTGGCCGCCTCGTTAGTGCGATTTAACGCCGCTTGACTATTTTCTGTGGGGCTACGTTAAGTCATTGTAAGAGCTTAGAGCCAACATTGAACGCGAAATAGCGGCCGATTCGGCCGAAATGTGTGGCTGAGTCGTTGAACATTGGGTCCATCAAATCAACCGCTGCAAACGTGCCCGCGGTGGCCATATGAACGAAGTCGAGTTCCATTCATATGTAAATGTTTTGATTGTACTTCAAGCCGATAGTAAAGTTTTTGAAATATCTCAAATGGTTTGCGTTTTATTTAAAAAAAAAGTTGTCAAGTCCTTATAGGAAAACCCTATATAGTTGATTGGAAAACTATAGTTGATGCCGACACAATTGCCGGCGCCGTTGTTATGGGGTTTCGATCGGTCGAAGAACAGACAAGCACATCTGAAACGAAGGTGCCTGGTTCAAATCCCGACTCTAAATGAACTACAACTCAATCAACTTTGCGATTATGCACAGAAATATGCAAAAAGATTTTACAGTGTGCCCTTTTAACTGCGCTAGTGTCGGCTTCTGCATTTGTGCTTGGGAAAAATGTTTCCAATTTTGGCTGATTTGCGATTTTCGCTTTAAATCTCCCCGGCATGCTTAAGTGTTTTTTAATATACTCGTACGTATTCATTTAGCTAAAACTACGGAACGGCAAACAATTACACCGATTGCACAAAGAAAACCTTAATTAACTGTGGTCAGCTTGACACTTCGCTCATTTTGACATTTGACATTTCATTTCTATGCTTACTGCTCACACCTAAGGCTTGATCAGATGACACTGTGTGATTTGTATTGAAATTTTTAAGGCTCATGTCTTAGAAACATTTAAGAAATATTTTCCGTAATGATTCTTTCGTGTGGATAAGCTTTAAGCTAAAAAATTAACCATAATCGTTCTCTTCTTAAACGTGCTGTTCACCTTAGGCGCCAAAAGATGATTTATTCAGCCTTTACAAGGAATGGAATTGTTTTGGTTAAAGAGAGTATAAATGGAAACAATATCATCATAGACGAAGAAGAAACTTTGAATGCGATTACTTTGAGATGTCAAGCAACAGACAAAACGAATGATGATGAAATTCTGTGTCCATCTATCTCTTATTTCTTCCTTCTTTCTCTTACCTTTTCTTTATAATTTTAAATCTCTTTTTTCTTTCTTTCTTTCTTTCTTCTTATTATATTATATTATTCTTAAAACTTAAATCTTTACCTTTAATTAAGTTTTGTGTCAAGCTTTCCGAAAATGTGCCCTCGCTGGCTCTAACATCGATTCGTTTAATTTTAATGTCATAATAAAGTCGTCATTCAACGAATCAATAGAATATCTACTCGTATTTATTGAAATAGTGAGTGAATGTGGTAAATTTTTAATAAGTTGCATTTATATGACACCTGATGTGGCGCTTTCTACCTTAGTAAGAAATATTCTAGAAGAGTTAATTCCCTTGTACACTGATATTCTGATTTGCGGAGATCTTAATATTAATTTATTAGATAATAAAAATAAACATTTCATGGAAATGGTGGACTCTTTTGGCCTAAGTTTTATTAACACCAAGCAGCCCACAGATTTTAAACCAAATTGTACATCCACCTTGTTAGATGTTTTTCTAGTTTCTAGCACCTACTTGGTTATGCATTATGACCAACTTCTGGCACCTGCTTTCTCACATCACGACTTAATTTTCGTGACACTTAACGCGCTTTTTACCAATACAGTGGATACGTCTGCAATCTACTACGATTATTCGGGAATAAATTTAGTGGATCTGTTCAATGATACTCGAAACGTTGACTGGTCACCTATTTACTCAACATGTGATGTTAATAAACAGATTGAATACTTCAATAATAATATTTATTAACTTTTTCAACAATCATGTGAAAGTAAAGCATAAAAAAATTAAGAAAAATAATTGTCCATGGATAACACAAGAAGTAAGAAACCACATTAAGGCGCGTGATGATTTATATTCGAGATGGCGAAGATATAAATGTTCTGTTATTCATAATGAATTCAAGGTTGCCCGTAATGCAGTCACTTATCTTATAAGGAGAAACAAAAAATCTTTCTTTAAAAACCAATTTAATCCTGGTGATTCAAGTTCCACTTTTTGGAAAAACCTTCGTCAGGCTGGAATAAGTCGAAGTAAGCAATCTATTACAGATCAAATAAATATCGAGGAATTGAATCGGAAATTCGTTCAACCCCAATCGACCGTAAGCTCACAGGTTCCTAATTCCTATACTAATCAAGGAGATACTTTTTCACTTTCTTGTGTAGGCATAGCGGTGGTTGGCCATGCAATTTTAAAAATGAAGTCAAAAGCTATTGGTTCAGATAACATCCAACCAGAATTTGTTAAGACTCTCCTACCCGTTTTACTACACCAAATACCGTTTATTTTTAATACTATTTTGACCACTTCTGTTTTCCCTGATATCTGGAAAATAGCCAAAGTTTTGCCATTACCTAAGCCCTCCCCAGCTAACAAAACCGAATACCGCCCAATCTCCATTTTACCATTTTTGAGCAAAGTTATGGAAACAATTATGAGCAATCAGATAAAGGTTTTTCTTAATAATAAGAAACTAATTGCTAACCACCAATCCGGTTTCCGTGCAAAACACAATTGCACCACGTCTCTGCTCAAAATTTGTGAAGATATTCGTGCTGGGTTCGACAAAGATATGGTGGGATTGATTGTATTCTTGGATTTTTCAAAGGCATTCGACAGCGTCAATCATAACATTTTACTGAATAAACTTTAGACTAATTTTTCCTTTTCAATAGGTCACAGTATGTGTTTCACGAAACTAAGTGCTCTAGTAGATTAAAGGTGCCAATGGGCGTCCCATAAGACTCTGTGCTAGGACCCCTTTTATTTTCCTGTTTCATTAACGATATAATTGAATGTTTCACAGATTCCGAATACCATATCTACTCGTAGCTATGTGCGTAGCTTCAAGGACATCGCATAAACTATTTACTTCTTCTCCTAGTTTTGGCGACACTTTCCTATTTTTTATTGATCTTTTTTTTTCTACTGTTTTTCTAATAATTGTTTCTATAAGGAAAACCAGCACGAGGCACTGCTATCAAAAATGCACCCATTATATCAATTGAGGGCGCATTGAACGATTCTCTAATTTCTAATTTATATGACTTCTGAAATTTGAATAGAAGCAGTTAGTAATTTGCAAGCTATGAGATTTAAAAGTTGAATTCTAATACTCGTATTAGATGGGGTATGTACAAACACTGGAAATGGTTTGGAACAGAATGGAAATTTGGTGTGTTAATACTGATATTTATATTTTCGTTTGAACTGATTTTTATAATACCTTATATTTATTTTAGTTGAAATGTCAGTGACGTAATTGTCCTGGACAGTAAACTTATTTAATCTTTTATATTTAGGGCTATTTTTCTGTTTTTCACTACGTTTGCATGAAGCTCATAATCCTGTGTCCGGTTTTTGTTCAGATAGTTTATTTTATTTATTTTCTCTTGTTCAAGTTTCTTTGCAAGTTCCTCAATTTCATACTTGTTATAATTTTTTGTTATAAGATCAATTGGCCGCAACTTAGTAGTAGAATGCATTGTGTTGTTATAAAATATACGAGTAATTGTCTTAAAAATTTTGTTTTCGAGATCGTCATCGTTATTGTCCAATGTCATTATGCGTAAATGTTCGTTTAGTGTGCCGTGCAAGCGCTCTACATCAGAATTACCCGTTTTATTACCTGGTGTAGTAACGAGCAACTGGATGTTATTTTCTTTAAGGAATAATTCTACTGCATTATGAAGAATACACCTTTCGTTATCGCAAACTATTTTGTCCATTTTGCCTAAAAATTGTATTCTCTCTTTTAAAGCTTTCAAGATAGATATCCAGGTTCTGTCGCTGAGCTTATGTATAGTAGCATATTTACTAAATTTGTCAATAGTCGTTAGGTACATTACAATTCGGCATGGGAACCAAATGTCTACATGTACAATTGCATTAAAATTACTAGCAGTCTCTGTTAAATTATAGGCAAGTTTTACAGGTTGCCGGTCATGTTTGGCTAGTAAACATACCTCGCAGTTGCTAATGAATTTAATAATAAGTTTCCTTAAGCCTGGATAATAATATATTTGTTTCAGTTCGTGAAAAATTTCTTGTATACCTCTATGATTATTTCTAAGATGTTCGCTTTTTATCAGATTCAACATTTCTTCCATATCGGTTATATCTACTAACTTTATGTTCGACTTTAAAAGTTTTAAATTTTTATTATTGGCGAAATAGTTCACGTAAATGTCCTGGAATTTGATAAATAGTGAGTTATCCTCACAATAAATGCACATAATGCCTTTGTCAATTATTAGTCCTTTCATAATGTCTAATAAATTACTATTTTTGTCGGTAATAACATGGTTATGGACCTTTTTATTGAAAATTTTGCAAGATATTTTTTCCTTGTTACCTGTTGATAAGTATATTTGGTTTTTATACAGGTTGACGGGTCTTTCGGTGACATATATGTACTGATTGTCATCTTCTATTCTACTGTGAATAGTAGCGTCAGTAGACATAATGTCGTCGTTATTAGTACTGTGTGTTTCATTAGTAAAAATGTTAGACAGTAATGTTTTTGCTGGTATTTTAATAAGTTGGTCCTCAATGGGGTATCTGCTCAATTCTATCGAAAAGTCGTATTCATTTAGCTGTATTCTCCATCGCTGTAGCTTCATATTTGGCTCTTTTAGATTACTAAGCCAAACAAGAGGTTTATGGTCTGTCTGAATTATAAATTTCCTACCATACAGATAAGTGCGAAAATATTTGACTGCCCAAATAATACGAGTAGCAAGCAACTCTTTCTCTATTGTTGAATATTTTGTTTCGTGATTATTCAAAGTACGCGACGCATAACAAATCGGGTGATTATTTTGGCTGAGCACTGCACCAAGAGCGAAGTTGGATGCATCAGCTGTAAGGGTAAATACATTATTGAAGTTTGGGCTTTGCAATATTGGGTCACTAGTGAGTAGTGTTTTTAGTTTATTAAATGCGGCTTTATATTCTGGATCTAATTTGTTTATTTTTTTGTCTTTTTTTAAATATTTAATGATAGGGTGTGCAACTTTTGCGTAGTCTTTAATAAACTTGCGATAGTAGCCGCTTATACCAAGAAATTTTTTTATTTCCTTTACTGTAGTTGGAAGTTTCATTTTAAGAATAGCTTCTACTTTGTCCACATTTGGTTTGATACCACCATTAGTTATCGTATGGCCCAAATAATTAGTGGACTCATTAGCAAAGTGACATTTGTCTACTTGGATCTTCAAGTTTGCGTCTCTAAGACATTGCAATATTTTCTTAATTGAAAGTAAATGCTCTTCGAAACTAATTGAAAATATTAAAATGTCATCTAAATAGACAACGCAGATTTTATTGATGAATTATTTCAAGACATTATTCATGAGGCGTTGAAACGTCACTGGGGCATTTTTTAGCCCGAATGGCATTCGAATAAACTCATAGTGCCCGTCTCTTGTTGAAAATGCCGTTTTAGCACGATCTTTTGGAGAGACTTCGATTTGATGGAACCCCTTCGCTAAGTCTATACTCGAAAAATATGTACATTTTCCGAGCTTATCGAATAAGTCTTCTATATTTGGCATTGGAAATCGATCCTCAATTGTTTGATCGTTGAGTTTCCGATAATCCAATTTTTTGGGCACAAACCATATTGGAGAATTATATGGGCTGTTACTATGCTTAATGATTTTCTGATCCAGCATGTCTTGAATTTGCCGATCAACTTCTTCCCTATGTACTCGTATTTCTGGGTACTTATATAGTTTACCATATATGGGAATTTCATTCTTTGTCACTATTTTGTGTTGAATTGCATTGGTAAACGACAGCCTATTACCTTCCTTAAAAAATACGTCCCTAAATGACATTATTAATGTCATTTAATTTTTGAGCATAGTGGTAGTTTAAATGGCTTGCGAAGTTATCGATGGGAATGTAATTGGTATGCGCCTCTGAACTAAAAACTTCTAATGAGTTATCGGTATATCTATTCTTGACATACGATTCTTCTTCTTTGTTAAGATAAAGGGGGATTTCGGCTGATCGCGTGCGTAGTAATCGTCCTCTATAGTCGATTATCGCATCTAAATCAACCAAAATATTGATGCCAACAATACCATCAAATACATCATGAAACTTATACTCTGAAAAGATAACATTATAGTTTTCTTTTTCGTTAAATTCCTTGAATAAAGGGAACTTATATTGCTTATTAATAAAAACTTTGCGACCCAGATCTTTCATTGTGCGAATTTTTGGAATAATTTCCCACATAGGATTGCAAATAAAAGGATTTATTATGCTGTGTTCCGCCCCACTGTCGATAACAAATCGCATATCACCTGTTGGGGTTCTTATAACTATATACGGTAGTTGTTTTCGGGGTTGGTCCGAAAATTTTGAAAAATTTCAGGATTCTGTTCTGGATATTCGATGTTGCCAATATCCATAGGATCGACCACAGCGCTTTGTGAGATATCATTTTGTTGTCTATTGTTATTATAATTACTATAATTATTGTTGGGAGCCCTTCGATTTGTATGTGTACTTGTGTTGTTGCGTGATTTATTTGATTGTCGAGTTTGAAAACTTCGTGCGCTAGTGTTGGTCTGCGTCATCGGGTTACTTTGTGAGTTATTATTGTCTTGTCTGGGTCTGTCTTGCGTTCCTTGGTCATGTGTATAAAAGTGGTTTCGGTTATTATTTAAATAATGCTGGCTATGCCAAGTATATTGATCTCGATCTGTGTTTTTATACTGTCGGGTTGCTGAACAGGGTCCAAAGGTTTGGTGGTTTATTTCTACAATCACCATGTATGCATCGTGTAAGGTACGCGGATTTCTTGCTAGTATTATAGATTTAGTGGGCTCTGGTAAGCTACTTTTAAAAGAATCTAATGCTATCCTGTTATTAGATTCAATCAATAGTTCATTATTTTCTGTGTGTTCTAATAAATACTTGTTATTTATTCTACTAAGTAAACTACTTACATTATCATAGTATGCTTCAACTGTCGTAATTACCCTAGCAGTTCGAATTTTGTCAATTAAATCAATAACCGAAAGTTTTTCGCCAAAACTATTTTTAAGAATATTTTTAATGTCGCTCCATGAACTGAGCCTACCATACTTATGAAGCTCGCACCTAGCTTTTCCTATTATTTTATCACGAATATATCCTAGCAATACTAATTTATTGTTTTCATTAAAACTTTCTATTACTGTTGTCAAGGCATCTACCCTGTCCAAGAATTCGATAAGAGAATATTCTTCACCATTAAAAGATGGTAGTTTATCAATTAAATCTAACACTAATTTAAATTGTTCGGCTGCACTTAAACTTTCCATTGTGTGTATGTACTCACTCGCTCTTCCGTAATTGTTCCGTTTGTTCCACTTAGAGATGGATGTTTTGTATGTTGTGCGTAGAAGTCGCTGCAGCATTCGCTTTTGCCTTGCGTTCAGGAGTTTTCCTTAAGTCGGGCTTTTGATGTTCGTTTCAAACTTGAGTTCGATACGCGTGTCGCGAGTCTCTTCATACCGTTACGAGGGATTGAGTTTAGTTTGATTGTTTTCGAACTAATTAGTCAATTTTTTTTTCGTGACAACTATTGCTAATTTCAATGAAAGATTTTTTTTAGATTTTCTTTTTTTTTTCACTTTTTTGTTATTGTACATTTAAGATATGTGTTTCCTTTTTTTCACTTTTCACTAAATCCATTTATAAACCTTTTTATTTTATTTAATTTATTATTTTTTTTTTTTTGCACACACTTAGGCGATAGATAGACAGTGCCTATTTAGCCTTAACTTTGCTTTTGCTTCAAACTCAACCTGTTATTACGAGTTTTCCGACTAATTACCGACTGCGCCAGTTATATAATAAGTAAAAGAAGTTTCTCTTATTTTCTTATTTTATTAGAATGTATCAGTTCATTTATTTAAAACGCTCGTACTTTCTTGAAGTCGACTTGCTCGATTCGGATGCCAAGGAAAAAGAAGAAAGGGAAAAGGTTTTTTTGGATCGAGTATGGCTCAAACTCTCCTTCTTCTCTTTTAGAGAACAGGTTAGAGTAAAGTGTATTTTAGCTTAAAAATAGGGCGAAATTATGTAGTGGTAATATTTATTATGTAACAATATATACATCTCAGTTTAGGTCGAAATTAAAGTAAACCCTAAGATTTTTTGTGTTTTCCACATATGTGATTGGGTTCTGGTTGAGGAGGAGAGTAGGGAAGTATTCTTTACATTTGCTTCTGTTTAAGATCATGGCTTTGGTTTTTGTTATGCCTGATTCATTCTGCTTGAGGCTGGAATTATATCCGCTTTTGGAAACATTTTATAAATTTGAACATCGTCTGCATACGAGGGGCGTTCAACATATTCTCGGTATCGGGGTGAAGCTGTGGTTGTATATATAAATTGACTTATTTATCAAGTAATACTATTATTTTAGTGCATTCGTGTAAAATTTCATATAAATGTGATTATTAATTCGGGTTTTATCTCTAGTTAAACAGAATCATAATGGCAACTGAGACGATGATGGTGAAAATTGAGCATCGCGCTGTAATTAAATTTCTCACTAAGCAAGGAAAAAGTCAAAAAACTATTCATGAAGAGATGGTGGCTGTTTACCAGGGTTCCGCACCTTCATTATCAACTGTGCAAAAATGGTCAAGTGAGTTCAAGAGAGTCAGAGAGAGCATTGAAGACGACCCCCGCTCCGACGCCCCGGCTACTGCTTGTACGGGAGAAAGCATCAAAGAAGTCGAAAAACTTGTTCTTGAGGATGCCCGAATAAAGGTGAAAATGATGGCAGAGATCACCAAGCTTTCAATTGGTACCATTCACACCATTCTTCATGACCATCTTAACCTTTCAAAGGTCAGTGCAAAGTGCACTTTGCTTAATTTGCGGGAGGAAATTAAAAAGAAAAGACGGGGTAAACTCGCAGCGGGTGTGTTGCTTCTTCATGACAACGCTCCTGTTCACACGGCGCGAGTTTCCAAGGCTGCTGCGCGAGATTGTGGTTTCGAAGAAATCCAACACCCACCCTATAGTCCAGACCTTGCCCCTAGTGATTATTTCCTGTCTCCGGATTTGAAAAAATGTGTTCGTGGAAAAAGATTTTCGGATGATGAAGAACTCAAGTTGGCAATAATGGGTAATGGAGAAAGAGGAAATTTATTTTTTTGAGGGTTTAAAAAAGCTTATCTCAAGATGTAACAAATGCATTGATGTTAGGGGAGATTATATTGAAAAATAAAAATAATTTAAATTGCATTCGCATTTTCCTTCATATCGATACCGAGAATATATTGAACGGCCCTCGTATGTACCCGAACGGAAGAATTTAAAGTAATTAAAAGAAAAAAACGTTCAGTTTGACATATGTACCTGAGCTGAAAGAATTAATGTAATAATCTTATCTTTGTATATCCTACAGCAGATGCTAGGCAGATGACGCTCTGTTCAAGGAACAAATTGTAATAACGATAAATTTAAATAAATAATTATAAATATTATTAAAAAAAAAAAAAAAAACTTTAAAGAATTGTTATTCTAATAAAATAATTACATAAATTAGAAATTCATTTTATTGGTCCTGTTATTTTGTTAAAATGTTTAAGATGGCTAATATAATAACATTGTTACTTTATTATTATTCAAAAAAAAAAAAAAAAAAGATTGATATTGTAATTCAAAAATTGTTATTTCCTAAGCTTTGAGAAATGTTATTATTATTACATTGTTATTATTATCATGAATATATTAAAATTAAATAGATACATATTGTCGAAGAATAGCGACAAAATTATTGGTTATAGTAATAGCAATGAAATGTAAAAAGTAATTTCAACATACATTTTGTAGAATAATTTATGTAGAAAGTAAAACTAGATTCCTTAAGCTCAATTTGATACCTTATAATATTAGTGTTAATTAATACTTTAAATATCATCTTCAATTTTTTTGGGGACCAAAAACTTAGAGAAAGGAGTTGTTACATAATAAATATTACCCCTACATACTCGTAATTTCCCCCTATTTTTAAGCTAAAATACACTTTACTCTAACCTGTTCTCTAAAAGAGAAGAAGGAGAGTTTGAGCCATACTCGATCCAAAAAAACCTTTTCCCTTTCTTCTTTTTCCTTGGCATCCGAATCGAGCAAGTCGACTTCAAGAAAGTACGAGCGTTTTAAATAAATGAACTGATACATTCTAATGAAATAAGAAAATAAGATAAACTTCTTTTACTTATTATATAACTATATAAATAGGACAGTTTCAAAAATCTATGGTGCGCTTCGAGGCCTAAGTCCCACAGCAAAGTATTTACCAGCCAATGTGAAGCTCAGATTAATAAAATCGTTTATTTTACCCATTTTTCTGTACAGCTGCGAGCTATTTGCTAACATGAGCTTTGAGTCCAAGAGAAAACTTACTGTTGCATATAATAGCTGCGCAAGATATATATTTGATCTGAAAAGATACGACCACATTTCCGACTAATCTAAACAAATAGCAGGCTGCTCCTTATCCAATCTTTTGAAATATCGAACTTTGTTATTATTAAAAAAAGTAATACAATCTAAAGAACCAAAATATCTTTTTGACCATATCAAATTTGTAAGAAGTAATCGGACATTGCAAATATTTCTACCCAGATATAAGTACCTTGCGACCTCAAGGCAATTTTTTGTTCATGCCGTTCAACTTTGGAACCAACCTCCCCTCAGTTTTAAACTTATAAGCAACACAAACACTTTCGCGAAAAAGACCTTCACATTTTTTGCCGAAAACTCCTAATTCCCGCATTTATTTTTTTTATTTTTTTTACATGTTTTATCTTATCTTTTCATATCTTCTCTCTCTTCCCTTTCTTTTCTTCTTTATTTCATTTAACTTTTTAAACTGAATTCCCTTTATAAGTTTAAGTGTATTATTTAAAATAAGTTAACTCTGAAATGTAATATAAGCATGTGCACCTTAAAAGATGTATAATTTATATCTTATATATACAATGAATATAATAATAAATAAGTAAAATAAATACAGTCAAATCTGGACATGAGAGAATATTTTTTTTTGTGGATACGGGGCTGGACGCAAATCACTTCTTCTTTTCCTTTTACTAGCCCTTTCCTCGCTACACGAGCTTATGCATAACGAGTTTCCCATTTTTACTGCATCGCTACTGCTCCGCTTATGGGGTTGGCTAATGTCGCAGATCGCAGAACGCGTCTGCATACTACTCGGTCCTGTATAGTAGGAGCGACCGTAGTTGATATTGCCTTCTTAACGGGATTTTCCGGAGATCTTCTTTGAACGTGGCAATACCAGCTAATTCTATCCGACTAAAGTTGTTCGATTACCGAATTCTTTATGTGTAGACTTCCTCTAATGTGCGTAGATCTAATGCAGTCGCGTTTCGTAACTCCAGTCGACATCCTTAACATTTTCATCTCTGCTGCCGTCATTTTATTTTTAAACGCTTCGTATATTGTCCAGCACTGCGAATGTAAGAGCTGGCCGAACCACCGTCGTGTAAAGTTTTCCCTTCAATTTAAGTGGAAATTTTCGGTCACAGAAGATTCCCAAATTGTCTCGCCATTTCATCCACCCCACGCTTACTCTGTGCCTTACGTCGTCGTCACATTTCGCTTCTATGTTAACGATTGATCCTAAGTACTTGAATCTAGTGGTTTTCGGAAGAACTATTCCGTCCAACATTATATCTGGAAAAGGTCGCAGTGGATTCGAAAATGGGCAGGTCAAATGTTCCGTCTTTGAGCGACTTATTTTAAACCCGTTTTTCTCTAGCGCGTCTTTCCATTTACTTAGGACGTTTTGTAAATCTACGGCATTATCGCTTAGAATAACTGCGTCGTCGGCGAAGAGAATCGATGTTACATTTGCATCTTTCAAAAGATAGTCTAGAACCACGTTAAAGAGGAAAGGGCTAAGAACGCTTCCTTGATGCACTCCGACATTTACCGGAAATTCTCTAGTAAGTCCGGCGGTACATTTAACAGCAGTTTTGACGTTTCGATACATGTCTTGTATCATTCGTATATACGTTTCCGGTACCTTTTGAGACTTCAAAGCGGTCCATATGAGATCTCTAGGCACACGATCGAATGCTTTTTCTAGATCAATAAATACCATGTGCAGATCTTTTGACGAATCCCGATGTTTTTCCATTAATATTCGCAAATCACTAATGAAGATTTTTAAATTCTTTAAAATTAAGTCCACTTTGAATCTTAAGTTTGAGGTAGCAAACTTATTTATTGTAATATATTCCTTGGCTGACGGCGAAAACCAAAGAAAAATGTTAAATTATAAAAAAAATTACATTCTCTGAAAATGAAATAATTTCTGAATAATATTTGGATAGGAGGTCGTTCAAGTTTTCGCAATTAAGATGCATTTGCTCTTCTGGGTTTCATTGGTAGTGCTATTGTTCCCTCTATTGTTGCTCACGTTAATTTTTTGTCATTTTTCTTTCTTTCTACAAAGTCAGATTTAGTTGGTAGCAATTTGTACACACTATAATTCAGGTTGCATCACACTATGTTTTCTGGTTTGAATATGTGATTTTATTGCAGGTCTTACTGCGTAGTTTCAACATTTTAAAGATCTTTGTACCTTCTACCTCTGGCAAAATCAACATTTCATCGTCGTCCTTACATTCGTAAATGAATGTCGTTGATTTCAGAATCTTTCCTCTTTGTCTATTCAGTGCAAGCATGACAACATGTCAGTCTGAGCTGCATTTAATTGCTTGTTGTAACAATTTAAAATAAAATCAAGTGTATGCTCACGTGCCTTCAGTAATAAATGAGGAACTTTTTAAAATAATTTATAAAAACATATACGATGGATACCTGTGTTTCGCACATTGTCCTGACCAAAGAACAACATGCAACATACGAGTAGCTCGGTCTCCTGCACGAGTTTCTGATTTCCGCCAATTTAAATTAATTAATTATATAATTAATTAAAAATAAAAAAAAATAAAAAAAAATCCTTCCGCTTCCTGTGGTTCAGGATGCAATTGCACATGCATCATAACTACCTCTGCAGACACCGAAACATGGTTAAATGCCTCTAGTGTCACCATTGTGAGCGTATTTAAATTCAGCGCCATTCTCGGTAAGATATCCCACGAATGCTACTGTTCCTGAGGATAATTATGTCATTTTGTGTGTGTGTGTGTGTGTTTGGAGGGGTTTGTATGAAATATACAAATTCATTAAGTTATTGTGATTTTACTTTGGTGAATAATTCGACAGAATGCAAGTTGCAAGAGATACATACCTCTTCGGTAAACCAACCGGCCGGAATTGTGCCATATTGATTTACGAGTACAATAGCAAAAGGTAAAGCTGTGTAATAATTCCTACTAAAGACTACTCAAAGCTGCCATTGTGCCACCTTTGCGTGCACGTATTCCGCTGAAATGGAACTTACCACAAGTAAACACATACATCAATACAATCAGGACTCAGATAAGCCTTCGTGACCTGCCGTGTAGGGTGCATTCGATTTGTTTTGTAGTTTTAGGTAGTTGAGGTACAATTGAGTTGGAATATTAGCACCGGTAATCGTTGGTTCCTTTAATAGGAGTGCAATAAAGAGTATACTGTCCATGTTGAAAGCTTTCGATGAGCATAAAGAGAGAGTGGATGTCAATCACCAATGATGTTCGGATCCCCACATGTAATATAGGGTTTGTTAAACTGCAGATGAAAAACTAGCAATGCGTCATATTTACATCCGGGAACAGGTAAGGGCTAATTGACGGTAAACTACAATGGACAAATCGCATTATAGTTTTAGGATCTGTTCTATTGCACGCTTTGTATTTTGCTAACACTGAAATTACTGGCTTTTATAGAAGTATGAGTAAGCACTCTACTGATAAAGCGCATACAGAACCAGCACTTACCACATGCAGTCTGATCCACCGCACTCTCGTAAGTATTGTCTGGTTTTGTTTTAGTTGAGACACGATAGGACGCCAGTAAGAAGCTGGTCAACTTTTCTGTCTAGGGATAGCAGGTAAGTCCCTGGCAATTTAATATGCTGGCATCCTGAAGAGTTATGTCATCCGTAGTTACATCCACAAGAAAGCCAACTGTCAATAGAAGCCCTAATCGAGAACGTTATAGCCTGCGATTCCATTTTGACCTGCGACCCAAACAAGACTCAGTGAAATTGGCCTTTCAAATTCATTTGGAGAAGCCTAACGCTCTCAAATTAGGAAGGCCTTAAACGAGATTCTGGAGTGTTGATTCATAGGACCCACCTCGGTGACAAGCCCTAGGTTTGCTGAATGTTTCTTAACACTGCCGGAAAGGCGACAGCGTCTTAGAGGCTTCCGACGTAGGTACTCGTAGCATGTTTAGTCCATGGAAGTTTGTTATTCACGATAACACCCAAATACTTGGTTTCATTGGACAAATGGTGATCCCTTTAAGTATTGCACTAGATGTTCTACGCTAGTCAATTAGGTCCAAACTCAGTTTTGAGAGGATAAACTGAAAGCCCATGTCTATTGTGCTAGAGCAAAATACAGCTACATTGTCAGATATGCCTGACTTTAGACCTTAGACCTATTGAGAGCATAAAGCAGAGAGCCGACCAACGAAAATCATAATAACATAACCCTGCGGGCAACATATATTTACAATACATATTGGCCGAAGTCAGCATCCGCAAACAAGGTTCTGTTGACTGGCATTGCTGTGCTTCGTCAAACTTGCGATGAGTCTGAGTCGACTTCCACATGGTGGCGATGTAGAAAGTACTCTAAGAGTTGATGAAATTATCCTTCTACAGAGTGTGCTTGAAATTTTGCTCACCTGTGATCTTACGCAGTCCTGCAGGATCTTCCGAGTTAGTAGGAATGTTGGATCTTATACAGAAGAGGCTTTCGCAAAGCAATTTTGCGCTCATGAATCTCAACTTCCTCTTCGTAGTCTTCAATTTGAACGAAGCCTGACTAATAGGTTTGAAGCTCCTGACAAGTGTATAGCTATCTGTTCTGATTTCCTGTGTGAAGCCTTGCCAGAGGCTCGGTAAATATGCGAATGTCGGGCTAGCAGTCAATATTCTCTTCAAAGTTGCAAGAATCTATTTGGCTCAATCCCTGTTTAAAAGTTTTCGATCTTCCTTACGTAGTCGCTTCAAATTTGCATTCCACCATGGAACTAGTGATCCGGCGGATTTTTTCCTGATTTGATATTTCAATTCAAAGCATTTGGTGAGGGCAATGTTCCATTTCTGAACATTTCAGACCCTTCCATAACTTGTTTGCATTGTTCTGAGTTAAGTTGGAGCATTGATGGACTTGGCTAACTTCTTTTAAATCGCGTCCATGTGTTTTTCCCAGATCTCGCTGAGATCTCGCATTCGAGTCTGAATTCGATGTACCTATAGCCTGACATGGAAGTCTCTGTTCATCTTCATATCCGATAATCTCCTAAGCGTACCTATTGTATAGCGTTAAGCAGATGACTCGGTGTCATGCTTTCGTAAAAAATGTTGGCTGTTACGTTGATGTAGGTCTAACTTTGTTAGACTTACGTGATAGTATCGTTTTGTAGCTTTTGTCTGCAGCAACTAAGTATCCAGATCGATACTCACTAACTCTTCATCGATTTCAAGGCCGTATATGACAGTATCAGGATCTTGATACGAGTTATGCAAGGCCAATCTCGTTAGATTGTGTAGAATAATGATGGAGAATGCTTTAAGGTTGAAAGCAATCTCACTGATCACCTTTGAAAAAAAGGTTTAGACAAGGTGAAGCGTAATCAAGTAACTTCCTCAACATCATAGCATACTTATTGTGCTTCAAAAAATTGTGCGAAAATCGCACGCCTACACAGATGCAGAGTTTTGAAAATTCTGTGCAACTACTTGCATGCGTTTCTGACATTGATATCATTGTCAGTGCACTGCGATTTGTAATCGGTGCTGTCGCAAGTAGAAGCAGAAGCGGTAAAGTAAGTTTATCTGTGAATGATGGTTGAACTAAGTTTATTCTGTCACCAAGAAGGGGCGCACCTAATTTACCCTATGAGATACTGGTGTATACCAGCAAGAACAAGAACAGTGCATTCTGAACAAAATATTGCGGCTGTGGAAGCTTGTGTTGTTCGTTCACAGCAAATTGGCCTTTGTTCCTGCACTATTGGATCCAATTGGTGCAAAAGCTAAAGCCATGTGACCATTTATTGCGTCGGATATTCAGTTTTTGGGCTTTAAACTAACTGGAAGTTTACATAGTTTTTGCCTCAAGATTTTGTTCAGTGACGCGAGCCATTTCTGGTTAAAGGGCTACGTAAAAAAGCAGAACTGCAGAATTGGAACAATTAGATTAGATTAGATTGTTGTGCGAGGTGGTATACTGAATCTCAAATCAGTGCAGCCACAGATGGGCCTATTGTGATATCCTCCATTAGAGCTCCTCTATTGTATGATGCCGCAATTTGTGAGAAAGTCGACTAAGTTTTTAGGTAAGCTGGTAGCTATGTCCTCCGCTTCAAGGTAGAATTTACCTAGGTAACTTTGACGAGTTTTGGTTAAACCACTGCAGTCACATAGTATATTGTGTTCGGCGTCCTCGTCCTTGTGTCTACGTCCGCGTTGCACAATCTGCATGTATTGTCGTTTTCTCACGGTAGTGCTTTGTGAGAAAACCTGTGATCAATCGAATTTGACTTCCATTTAGTTGGAGTGGTTGTTTTGTTTTTTTGTTTGCATAAATTCTTGGTTTGTCTATTTCCTTCGGTTTCTCTCCAGAAATGAAGCTCCTTTTCCTACTTCATTTTATTGCGTTAATTAATAACCCACAGAATTATCTTGGCATCATGAATTGAGATGCGAATCTTTTTCTGCTCGTCTGTTCGTCTGCTTTTTCATTGCCTTCATATTCACTATGTCCTGGCACCCAAATCAGATTAACTTTATTTGTGGTGGCCAGTAGTTGTAGGAGTTGGCAATCCCAGAACATTTTTGATTTTATTGCAAAGGCGTTAAAAATTCGGAGCCAAGACAATCCTCAGCAGGTTCACCAGATTCCATTGCATGCCGAAAAATGTACCGCATGGTACGGATTGCACGCCGGTGGCTTCATCGGCAATTATCGAATATAGTACTCCACCCTATTTTTGTTTTTAAGGTGATCTGATCAGCCAATTGCGGGGTCTCTGCGACCTAAAAGATTTTTTGTACTACAAAATCAATATAGGGTTTTCCAATAAGGACTTGACAAATTTTTTTTTAAATAAAACGCAAACCATTTGAGATATTTCAAAAATTTTATTATCGGCTTGAAGTACAATCAAAACATTTATGAACGGAACTCGACTTCGTTCATATGGCCACCGCGGGCACGTTTGCAGCGGTCGATTCGTTGGACCAATTTTCAACGACTCGGCCACACATTTCGGCCGAATCGGCCGCTATTTCGCGTTCAATGTTGGCTCTGAGCTCTTCCAATGACTTAACGTAGCCCTACAGAAAATAGTCAAGCGGCGTTATATCGCACGAACGAGGCGGACAATCGACTGGCCCATTTCTTGAGATAACACGCTCACCATACTTACTCTTCAATAAATCGATTGTAGCGTGTGCTCTGTGGCGTGTGGCACCAGCTTGTTGAAACCACATGTCGTCCAAGTCCATATCTTCCAATTCGGGCCAAAAATAATAGGTGATCATGGCGCGATAACGGTGACCATTCACAGTATCGTGACGATCGTTATCGTCAACGAAAAAATATGGCCCAATAACGCCGCAGGCATGCAAACCGCACCAAACAGTTATTTTTTGTGGATGAAGTGGTGATTCATGAAGCACATGTGGATTGTTCCGCAGTTTCGTCGTTTTACATGCAAAGATAACATTCAGTTTCCGGAATAAGTCAGAAAGTCATCTGATATCATCCCTTTTGAGTTGTAGGGATTTTTATTTATCGTGAAAGGGCTTGATGGCTGTTTTAGTGTGGTGAATCCCTGGGAATTGCTGAATTAATTGCTCAGGGCAAAGAAAGAATCAGCCGAACCGTTTTTAGCTAGTTCGTGGGCTACTTCATTTCCGTTAATACCTATATGACCAGGCACCTACAAAAAGTTTATTTTGTCCTTATGGGAGAGATCTGGACTGATTTGGAGTCAATGAGTTTAGAGCTTAATGCTTTAATCGCTGCTTGACTGTGCATTAATATATGGATGAAGGACGCTGTTCATTCCCTTATCGAGGATGAGATGTGCGCACACCTGAACGGCATGTATTTCAGATGTGAATAAACTGGGACTTTTTCCCATTTCTGGTGTTTGTACCAAATATATTAGCACCCACCATGGTGTCCATTTTTGATCCGTTTGTATACCACTTGATGCCTCTAAGGTTTGAGGTTGTGTTTTTGTAGTTTCGCGCTTCTCGCATTGGGATCACTCTATTGAATCTTCTATCGAAGTACAGAGTCTCAAGTAGGTAGTCGCTTACCTTGCATATCATGTCCAAATCGGGGATTTCGGAGAGAAGATACCTATAGAGTGGCGTTGAACCAATGAAGGATTTTCTATCTGCTGCGTGGCATGTGTGCATTCCGCCGGCGATGCTGAGGCATGCAAGTCTTTGTAGTTGTTGCAGTTTGCCCAAATGGCGTCAGGTAGGGGGGCTACGGTACAGCAAGCGACTGTTGCTTCTCCGGCGCCAATGCCGAGAACAACGGAAGCTGCACCTAACATGCTAGCCATCTTGCTCGCAATCCAAGGGCAGATGGCTCAGCTGCAAAAGCAGGTGCAAGAACAGGCCAAGCGGGTGGACCAGATTTACGCGCTGCTGCCGGGCCTAATGCAACACATGTCGTAATGGGTACGCACATGGTGGAGCAAACTTTGAAGGTCCTTGCGGTGAATGTTAATTCACTGATTAGGATCGAACGAAGAGCCGCGATGTTTAAATTGCTATAAGACCAAACTCCTGATATGCTTTTCGCTAGCGAAACCAAGCTAACCGATAAGCACAAACTGGAGTACAATAATTATATTGTTAGAAAAAGAAACCGGCCCAGATCCAAACGTGGAGGTGGTGTCGCGATCTTCATTAAAGAAGGTATAAAATTTCACAGAGTGTAAAAGGGCGTGTTGTGCAGGTTCCGGGTGTTGGAGGCAGTCGTCGTTTCATTCCGCTTCGCAGTGGAAAGCGGCTGTACTTGGCCTCTGTTTATGCACATGAGGCTTCACAATCCACCCTATTCAATACAGAGCTCGACACGCTTTTTCGACTTCTGAGGCTGGAATCGGGGGAGAATTATTTTATAATCGGCGGGGATTTCAACGCTAGACACAGAGATTGGGGAAATAATTTGCCAAATACTAGAGGGAACCTACTACTCGATTGGTGGGGTCAGAACGATGTCATGTACAGACTCGGTCTTAAAGCGACGGATAACCCGTCGTTTCCCAGAGGCGGGTCTTAATTGGATCTACTGCTGTACGACGAACGCATACGACTGACAGGTACGAATTTACAAACATTAAACTGTCTGCGCACATTCGTGTATGACAGCGACCATTGCGGTTTTAGCACCGAAATTACGGTTCCCAATGAAATTGCGGAATTGGAGGAGTTTGTCCAAAGATATTCTTACAACTACAGTAAGACTCGATGGACACGCTTCTCCACACCCTTGACAAGACCGCTCTCCTCGAACACGCTCCACCCACCGTCCAATAGGAATTTGTCAAACGAGGAGATCGACAATTACCTAAAACAAATGGACGAGACAATTAAACAAACTATGGACTACAATACCGCGGTATCGACGTACGACTAACGAAGACCTGTTAAGCAATTCTACTATTGACGCACTGCACCGACAGAAAAGTAGACTTCTGACAAGACTTAAAAACTTGTACAGACAGTTAACTGACCGACAAGACCCGGAGATTAGGACACTGAAGTCGTCGATTAAAAATATTCAAACGCTAATAAAAGAGAATTACAGAATTTCTGTAAGTTTGTATTGGAACAACAAGGTTCGGGCTGTAAACACCAGCAACCCGAATATGTTTCCGCAAATAAATAAACTATTTCGGAGAAAAAATCAAAACGACCTTCAGTGTCTTAAAATAGCACGGACAACAGACAACGAATGGTTACTGACAATAGCAGGTATTGATCCAAGTGAAGCCACTGACGATGACGGCTTCTTTGTGATCGAGGATCCGCAGGAGAAGGTTGAGACCATAGGGGCCTCTTTCCAGGAAGTATACAAGGCAACTGATACCATTGGCCCTAATTATGATCTGGACAATCGCGTCTTGGTGCACGACTTCTGCATTCGAAATGAAATAGGGAACTGGCGATCCGAGGGCTCTGGTTTCACCCGGTTTAACGACGAAAATATGGCCAGTAATGTCATTGCCAGAGAGGGTGACCTACCCCCATTCATTTCGAAGGAAGAACTCCATGAGATCTTCGACACAATCAGGGCTAAGAAATCAGTGGGGACCGATGGTATTCCGAACATCGTGCTTCGACATCTTCCTCTAGAAGCGGTGGACATTTTACCACCCTGTTTAATAATGCAATGAATAATGCACATTATCCAGCGTAATGGAAAACGGCGGTGGTTCAACCTATTCCCAAAAAGGGGAAGGATATATCCAATCCGGCGAATCTCCGGTCGATAAGTCTCCTTCCGAATATCAGTAAGGTTTTTGAAAAAGTAATCAATAGAGCTCTGTCTAGCTGGGTTGAGGACAAACATATAGTTCCGGATAATCAATTCGGTTTTAAGGCGGGACATGATATCTCACATGCCGCGTCTAAACTGGTGTCCGATATCCAATGGAATAAAGCCAAAAAACAATGTACTGGTGCCTGCCTTGTTGACTTGGAGAAGGTCTTCGACACAGTATGGTTAGAGGGTCTTTTCTATAAGTTGACTAGGCTGGGGATCAGTAAACCACCCTGGTACATTCTTTATAATATTCTAACTAACAGAGAGTTCATCGTGAAGAATGGCGATGTGACTTCTGTTGGAATATTTCAAACTAAAACTGGTCTTCAACAGGGCGCGGTCAATTCGCCGATCCTATTCAACATTTATACAAGCGACTTGATAGGTTCGCTTCACCATACTATTGCGTACGCAGACGATTTGATAGCGTACAGAACAGGTCCAAAAATCAAGGTCACTAACACCCTCTTGCAGCGTGACTTCGATAAGATAAGAAGATTTTGCGATGACTGTAAGTTGAAAATCAACTTTCAGAAGTCTGAAACCATTCTCTTTAGGACGCCGTTGTCTGGAGCCTCTAGGGATACCAGAAAAAATTGGCGAAAGTTCTCTATCATTGGACAACACGGACAATCTCTTGCCTGTCGAAATGTAGTCAGATACCTTGGAATCTGGCTAGATCAGTTTCTGTATTTTGGCAAAAATGTAGATGCTGCTCTGGCCAGAGCTAAAGGTGCTTTTGCCCTTACAAAGAGACTGTTTTATAGCAGCCAACTCGATGTGAGGGTAAAGGTAATCTGCTACATGGCTCTTATTAGGCCCAAGCTGGTATTTGGTTGTCCCGTGTGGTTCAATGTACGAGCAAGCTTAATGGAAAAGATTCGGGTGCTTGAGAGGGCTTGTCTTAGGGCTTTTCTTCGCTTGTATAGAACACCAGAGTCGGAGTACAAGAAATTTTATCCTAACGAGGTTCTTTACAACAGGGCGAACCTAATACGAGTAGACAACTTCGTAATTAAGCTGACTCGAATGCACATTGCAAGAGCAATGACCTCGATGAATAACCTGATATCTGGGGCTTACTACCCCAATTACCTTTACCACGAGAGTGTGCGCTTTGACGGCTTCGTTCCACCGGAAGCATTCCTCTACCTAGATCAGAAAGGGTTGATCCAGGATATATCGGCGGTCCCGTTAATCTTCCATGTCGCTCGGACAGCTGGGGACAGGCGACTCAACTACAACAGAGACGTCGCACATGGCAGTGTGGATCGACTCAGGTTCAGTAGGGCGGTGGGGAATCGCGATAAAAGGGATGTCGTTCGGCAGCACCAGCATTTCTGGTGGCTGAATGATGGAGAAGATGTTTCGTCGTCGTTTCCGTCAATTACGGACCAGCCTGACTAATGAGGCAGAGCTGACCAATCTATTTGCTCAGTAAATAGCGATGGCCAGCTTACATAGGTTTAGGTTAGCATTTAAGTAATATATACATATGTTAGTATATACAAAGGTATATACTAATATATGTATATTATTGTGTATAATGTCTATGTGTGTTTATGTGTATTGTGCATTTAGGTTAGGTAGGCTAAGGTTTATTTTAAGTTAGATATTAAGTTTTTATAAAAAATAAAAAATTGTCCATATGCTAAGTTTTTGTAATAAATTTTTTTTTCTTAGCCCTAAGTATATAAAATAAACATTTATAAATAAAATGTAAATGAAGTCGAAAGACATAGATATACGAATTTAGAGTGCCTGTGTGGCTTAGAGTGCCTGTGTGGGGCCAGTAAGTTAGTATAAGGTTGTTAAGTAATTTTAAGCTAGCATTTAAGCATTTTTTGTTAGTATGTAAGAGTTATTGATTAGAAAATAAAATGCGTTTAAAACTAACTAACTAGTTGTTGCAGCTTTTGCATGGGAGATTTCTCTTTTGTTTTGTTCCACCATTCTACCGATGAGTAGGTGATAATGGGTCGAAGTATCATTGTGCATATCCACCCTTTTTGGTTCTTAACGTACATACGACTCCAAGGCCACATGACTTTAGTCGCTTTGGTAATTTTGTTTTTAATATGAGAATTCCAATTCAGTTTCTTATCGACAAGCATCCCAAGACAGTAATTTTTGCTTTTTGCTCCTCCCCATATTGCAAACGAAAATATCACTATATTGAAAAGAATATTTGGCAATAGAGTCATTTCAAGAAATGGAAACGTCGATTGGCCACCCAGATCATGGGATTTGACACCATTGGATTATTTTCTTTTGGGCGACGTCGAGTCACTTGTTTATGCCGATAAAACAGCAACGATTGACGCTTTGGAGGAAAACATTGTTGGAGTAATATGCCCCCAATTGCTCGAAAAATTGGTGGAAAATTTGACCTCTAGAATGCACTTTGTACGAGGAAGTCGTGGTGGCTGAAACTATTTTCAAATATCATTTGTATCATCAGTTTAATTTCTTTGTGATTTGTTTAAACAAAAATGTCTGAACCCCTTAAGATCCTTATATGATTTTTTGTTATACAGGACCTAAGCTACTTACTCGGTTTCACGTGCTCTATTCAACGTCATGGTCATTATCCGAATCAGTCAGGGTTTACGTTTTGCAGGTTCGTCCATAGTTTGCCCCTTATCCTTAGTATTAATTGCTTCACAACAATAATGTTTTTATGTGGGCTGATATTTATCCAACCTTCATGATCAGAGCTTGGGCAAAAATGGCCCAATATTTCAGAACCAGTAACCCACTTCGGCTAGTGCGCCACTATTTCAGCTCCATTATTCGTTTTTTACTTCTTAGGTGGCGCTGCAATTAGGGGTGAAGCTGGCCCTCAACTAACAAGTATCTCCAGTTAACACGGTCCTTAGCTAACTGCCGCTTGATATCAGTCAGTCAGTTGAGGTTCCCTTCTACTTGTGCGCTACATATAAATCGAAGTCTGCCTCTACTGCATTGTCCCTCCGGTTTAGATTCGATGATGCGTGGCGGAACATTGATGTCCGCTTGTCCAATCATAAGCGACCGATGCGCAGTTTTCTTACTAAGTCGATGTCGGCGTACAGTTCGTATAGTTCGCCGTTACCAATGCCTTGTTAGTCATTCTGTTTGTACTGATGTGGCAGAATTGGTCGCAGAGCTAAGGCAAACAACGTCGCTCACTACCTCAAAGCTTGTAGCTTGTCGACTGTTTCTTGTTAACAGTATATATTATACCTCATTTTGCCCTCATTCACTGCTAATCACTGCGATTTTAGAAACTTCTGTTTCAATACTATCCAACGCACCGGTGACAGCCCGCTGAGTTCTGAGAATTATGTCAATATCATTGGCGTACGCCAACGGTTGCACCGGTTTTTCAAAGACTGTGCCTTCGGTGTTGGCTTGTGAATTCTACACCATTCGTTCAAGTATGATGTTATAGAATTCACATGACAGTGTGTCTAAAACCGTGTCTTGATCTCACAGCGAGCGTGTTTAAAAGTCATCTATGCAAGGACGTGTTGGGCAGGAATGCCAGAACTAGACATGGCTCCATATATCTCAGCTCTATAAATGCTGTCATATGCTGCCTTAACTTCGATGAAAAGATGATGGGTACTCTGATTAGCCCTGAAAAGTACCAGCGCTAAATACGTTGAAGTAGCTTAAACGAGTCTAAGGAATATATCAAGTTGAGAGTCACTTCTGATGGGATATTATAGTGTTGCTTTTCCTTCTGCGCAACGCTCGCAATGTTGAAAAGGTCTAGTCCGGTTGAACGCTAGCTAACACGATTGTATTGTGCAATTGATGGTTCTCGCGTCTATGCCAACCCCAATCGTACAGCACACAACAACCTGTTGAGTTAGGATTACCATCTGGGTCTTAGTAAAAGAACGCACCTTCATTTTGGTAATTTTACGTATTTCAGCTTTTAAGACTCTGATGATAGGGTTGATCAGAATATAATAGGTTTTCTGAATGAGGATGAGGATGATTCGTCCCAGACTCTCATTGTATGCAGCCTTTATGTGCAATATTTCCAGGACCTGCAAGAAAAATTGAATTCAATTATGATATGTTCAATAACACAAGTACTTGTGTCTGTCTTCACCAAAGGCTTGGTAAGGTCCCTCGTATATAAGGAGCGACAATTCCTCCATTTGTTCATGCAAGCAACTTACCTTTGTTAATCATAAAGTCAGTCAAGAGTTAAACTACCATTCTATGATCACATCCCACATCACATCCATAGTGTGCCGCTTGAAGTGTAACCCACAACCAACAGCTACGCCTTAAGTTTTTAAATTTTGTTATACAATAAAATTTTATGAAATCCACTTCAACAAATATTAAAAAAACAAAAAATGCCAGCTTTTTGTCGACATGTGCATTTTACACTCGTCCATGTTCGGAACGATGACACAAGTATTGAAGTACTTTACAAGAGCCTCAGGTGCTGCATTGTTTTCGTTTAGGTGTCATGCAACAAATTTGCTGCCTTACTCCAATGGTCCTAATTAAATGGTGATGCTGAGTCCAGCACAAACACGAACTCTGAATGAGGACGGAACTTTTTGTTATTTAAAATGGAATTGTTGTCAAACAAAAAGTATTTCAAACCCAAATACGAGTATTCACTAGGACCAATCACGGTACGAAGTAGGCTTTGTGAATCGGACAGCAGTGTTAAGTGGACAAAAGTGAATGGAATTGCTATCGGTTCAGGAGGTGGCTTTATTTGAAAAGTGCCTAAATGGCACTATTGTTTTGTTTGAGATGAAACGTGTTTAGTTAGCCGAATTGACAGAGGGTGAAAAATATGCTATGGTGCTGGAGAATTTAAAGAATTAAGTTGTATAGATGTTTTTCACAATAGGGAATTTTTAGCTTTTCAAAGTACTGAAAAGTTTTAGGTGGCACCGACCCTGGTATGCTGCTTTTGTCTTGGCATTATTAGCTTTTCAAGATCAGCTGTCATTTAATTTAGAAGGTGATTGAGACTAGCTGTTGAAATGTCAATCTCTTGCTTTGATCTAACTTGTTTTGAATAAATAGAATCCCTTGAAAGACCAGGTAGAGGAGTTATATAGCAGTTGCCGAAACAACACCGTATGAACTTTCCATGGTTAACTATAATACAAAGAAAGCCTAAGGTCATCAACAGCAAAAATCGTACAATTTTTCATATTCTCTTGGTGTTTCGTAGATTCCTTTTTCACGTTTCCATAATATAGATAAAATATACCCAGTTTGGATGCTGTAGAAGTTGGGTAGGCTCTGAGAGGTGGCAACTTGGCGATACCCAGTTTTGCTCGACTTTGCCAAACTTATAAGAGCGAGGGATGAGCAGCAGACAAAAACAGCAGCACTCTAAGCGGTACAGCGGATGAATTCCTTAAATGGAATTTTAGAAAAAGCAAACAATACCTTACCTGGGCTACTACGACATTTGTATTATATTTGGGGGTCATGAGTCCTTGATTGACCAAGGGCAGTGCGCACATTCCTGGCTTCGGTCTAACCGACTCCTCGTACTGGGGGTATCTACAATGGAACTGATCCTCCAGGATGTGTGTTGTGCCGCCGAGGTAACTGCCCGTTCATGGAAAAGAAAGCTAAGTTACGAAGCAACAAAAAATCTCGGATACGCACACTCTCACAGAGGAGAAAGATCACGAGATCAAATATAGCTTCTATGAGCTCTTGGACAAGATATACGAGTAGTGATATGACATTAAAATTGTACTGGGTCATTTTAATACAAAGCTAGGAAGAAAGTCCATAGTTACTAGTACTATCGGAAAACATAGCCAGTACCATACTATCTCCGATAACGGATTCAGGCTAATCGATTTGCGGCGGGACGAAATATATTCATAGCTAGGACGCTATGGGCCCTCTCCCTGGTGATAACCTAGAAAGGGTGGTACTGGAAGCGGGAAGGCAAAAAACTGGCCTCATAATCGGATGTGACGCCAACGCACATCATACGGTATGGGGCAGTACCGACATCAATGATAGAGGTGAGTCACTTTTAGACTATATTTTAAGTACTAACCTCTTAATTTGCAATATTGGCAATGAGCCCACTTTCATAACAAAAAACCGACAAGAAGTTTTAGACATTACTCTTGTCTCCGACAGCATCACCCAAAGGCTAACAAACTGGATGGTATCGTCTGAACACTCCTTTTCGGACCATAGGTACATCCAATTCAGTCTGAGTGATGCTCCCCCTCTCCAACCAACTTTCCGGAACTACCGGAAAACTGATTGGACAAAATATAGAGGAATCCTATCGGAAACGATATCCTCCAAACTATCAAGTCCCCCGCGTGACACCAATGAGCTCGACATGAAAGTCAGGGATTTTACTCTGACTCTCAATAAGGCTATGGCCGCTTCCTGCCCTCTTATTCAACCAAGAGGCAAGAAAAAGCCACACTGGTGGACATCGGCACTAGGACTGCTCAGAAACACATGCAGAAAACTTTTCAACGCAGCAAAAAGCACAAGAAAAGTGACCGACTGGGACTCATATAAAGAATCCCTCAAATTATACAAAAAAGAACTGAGGAAGGCAAAGCGACAATCCTGGAGGTCATTCTGTGACAAAATCACAGAAACCTCTGAGGCTTCGCGGCTAAGAAAAATCCTCTCCACAAATCCTATGATGCCCAGCTGTTTGAAAAAAACCGATGGCTCTTGGACAACCTCAAGTGATGAATCACTCAACCTGCTTCTGGACACCCACTTTCCAGGTAGCTCCCAACTCGCGGCCAGTAGCAGCCCAAACAAGCCTACTGCAACCGTGACCAAAATTCATAGTCTGATTACGAGAGACAAACTGCTCTGGGCACTACATAGCTTCAAACCATACAAGTCTGCTGGTCCGGACGGTATTATACCTGCCGAGCTACAGAGATCCTCAGATATTATTCTACCAGTGTTGGAAAATATTATGAGGAGCTGTGTAGAACTTATCCACATTCCACTGTTATGGAGAGAAGTCAATGTAGTATTCATTCCCAAAGCTGGAAAATGTTCTCATGTGGTCCCAAAGGACCTCAGACCCATAAGTCTATCGTCATTCCTTCTGAAAACTTTAGAACGACTGATTGATATCCATATTCGAGCTAAAGTTGATCCAAGACTTCTGTCTACGGCTCAACATGCCTACTGTAAAGGAAAGTCGGTGGAAACGGCTTTGCACTCTCTGACTAGCCACATCGAACGATCCCTACAATATAAGGAGTACACAATGGTTGCTTTCCTGGACATAGAGGGCGCCTTTAACAACGTCAACACATCCGCAATCACGACTGCGTTGTCAACTCTGCAGGTAGACGACTCACTTGGGGAGCTGATTAATCTAATGCTGACAAGCAGGATAATCAACTCCAAACTGGGTGAGACTTCTGCTAAAAGATATGTCAGTAGGGGTACGCCGCAAGGCGGTGTCCTCTCCCCCCTTCTTTGGAACTTAGTGGTTAACGAACTACTGATATACCTGGAAGCGGGGGGTAGCAGAGTGATTGCCTATGCGGATGACGTTGCCATAGCCGTCTCAGGAAAACATTTAAATACCATTAAAGAACTCCTCCAAGCAAATCTTAACAGATTAACCTGCTGGGCAGATCGCTGTGGATTGGGAATAAACCCCCATAAAACTGATCTTGTCCTCTTTTCTAGGAAATATAAAATTCCAATCATAGACCCTCCTTCAATAAACGGTACCAGTTTAGCTTTCTCCGATACAGCAAAATATCTGGGTCTGATTTTTGACAGGAAACTAAACTGGAAACCTAACATTCAAGAAAGAGTCAATAAAGCTACAATAGCTTTATTCTCTTGCAAGAAAGCCATTGGGAACAAATGGGGCCTTCAACCTCGCATAACCCACTGGCTATACATATCGGTCATAAGACCGATACTCACTTACGGGGTGGTTGTCTGGTGGACGGCCTTGGAAAATGCAGTCAACTGCACTAAACTAAGCAGAGTCCAAAGAACAGCATGTCTATGCACAAGCGGAGCCTTGCGGTCTACCCCCTCTGCGGCATTAGATATTCTGCTTCACTTGACACCCCTCGACATTTTTAGCAAGCAAGTAGCTGCGACTGCAGCTATTCGCCTTAAAGCGACCAAACAGTGGACAAATAATTCATTTGGCCACGCCAACATTCTTAATACATTAGGAATCCTCACAGAGAACACCGATTACACCATACCTGAACTTTGGTTTGACAAAAACTTCCATGTAAGCTTCCCCTCTAGATCATTCTGGGAGGAGGATGCTTTCATGGAGGACAAGTCAATCCATCTCTACACAGATGGATCTAAAACCGACAGCGGAGTTGGTGGCGGTGTTTTCTCAGATAAGCTTAACCTAAGCCTCTCTTTCCGCCTTCCAAATCACTGTAGCGTGTTCCAGGCGGAAATTTTGGCGATTAAAGAAGCTCTGTCCTGGCTGAAGAAAAACGTGATATCTGCAAAGGATATCCGCATATTTTCGGATAGTCAGGCCGCCATCAAATCCCTGGACTCGGTCTCATTGTGTTCTAAAACTGCCCTTGAATGCCGATCATCTCTCATGGAGATGGCAGAGCAGTTCAACATTCACCTCTGTTGGGTGCCGGGCCACAGAGACATTCCAGGGAACTGCAGAGCCGATGAACTCGCCAAAATTGGAACCACTCTACCTATCCTACCAGACAAAGGTAGTATAGGTATACCAATCGCTACGTGCAAACTAACACTAAAGCTAGATGCCAATAAAAGTACGGACCTTAGGTGGACTGCTGGACAAACATGTCTAGCAACCAAACAGATCTGGCCAAGGCTGGATCTGAGTCGATCTAAGTGTCTGATCCTTTTAGATAGGAAACATCTCAGCGCCATAATAGGTGTCATTACCGGACACTGCCTCATAGGCAAGCACGCAAGAAGGCTTGGCGCTTTTACTAACGATTTCTGTAGAAGCTGCATGGACGAGGAAGAGGAGGAGACAATCCCCCACTTACTCTGCACATGCCCAGCTCTCTCTCAGAGAAGGAAGCTTCACCTAGGAGCTTTCTTCTACAACGACCTAAACGATCTAGAAAAAATAGACGTTAACAGTCTCCTACGCTTTATTAAAAGCTCAAACTGGTTCCAGTAGTAAGAAGATCACAGATCCACGTGGCATCACAATGGGCCAATAGGCCTAAGTGGGTTGGTATTTCCAACAGCCACTCTTACCTAACCTAACCTAACCTAGGACGCAGCTCCCGCCTCCCGAAATTCATAAGGGGATTTGGAGAACTCCTGATCAATCAAAAATCAACCAGATTGATCACATTGCGATCGACGCAAGGAATTCCTCCAGTATTATAGATGTCCGAACATTCCGAGGGGCCACCATCGACTCGGACCATTACCATATTTTTGCCAAGGTACAGTTGCGGATCAGGATATTCGCAAAGATAAGCTAAAGTTTGACGCCGGACGGCTACAATAGCAAGAGATCGCTAAATCCTTTTCCGATCGAGTCTCCCTTAATTTCTTAAGAAGTCTTATGGCTCCAGCATCAGTGACCAGTTGCAACATTACCGAAAAGCCATCAGAAATTCCGCAACTGATGTGCTGGGTTTCACTCGGCCACCACAACGAAAAACCTGGTTTAACGAGTGCCGGCAAACAAATGCAGCTAAGGAAGATGCATATAAAGGAGCGCTGCATAGAAGGGCTATAACTGTTCACGTGCTCTACGAGCTGAAGAGGAGAGACGAACACTGGCTTCTCAGGAGGAAAAAAAAGGAGCACGAGAAGCACGCGGTCGAGTAAGTTGAGAGATGCTACCCCAGGAATGAGATTGAGAAGTTTAACCAAAAGGTAAAACGTAAAAAGTGTAATAACGAACAAGGGATCATAGCAGTTGATGGATGGATTTCTGTAGATAGTATAACGGCTCTGACGAACCAAATACCACAGTCATGCAAAGTGAACCTTTCAATCTGGACAATGTAGACCAACAATCCCAAACTCGTTCATTTGTGCAGAATTATGGTTAAGAATACACGCTGCATCAAGATCGGTAAATACTCGTAACTCACCGAGACCTTTGATGACAAAATAGGATTCAGACAGGGCAACGCGCTGTCTTCCGCTTTCTTTATCATCGTTCTTAAAATAACAGTGCAAAATCACGCGTCAACACAAGAGACACAGTCTTACAAAAGTCCGTCCAATTACTCGCACACGCTGATACTGTCACTGTTGCGAGTATTTAGACGGAAGCGTCGAAGATGGGTTTAACGGCCAACGAGGCAAAACCGAGTATATGCTGTCAGTAAGAAAGGACACAATTGACAGATATAACTTTGAGGCAGGAGTTTTTCTAGGCTCCGCTATCAATTCTAATAATGACACCAGCGGTTAGATTAAACGAAGAATAACTCTTGGCTAACGATCGGGCTGGCTGGGGACAAATCACAAATAAAGACGTCCCACCTTTTACAAAAGATGAAGCAGGAAGCATCTAGGCCCGGATGGAATACCGAACGTAGCCCTTAAAACAATAATTACATCAAGACCGGACATCTTTATAGAAGTAATTTACTGCTGCCTGAAAGAGGAGGCACTCCTAAATCACTGGAAATTGCTGCGTTTACTGGTGCTCCCCAACAGAAATAAACCTCTTGGAGTTCTTCCGTGTGTCGTATTGCCCAATTTTCCTTCTGGTTACCATCGGAAAAACTGTAGATAAGGTCATTTACAATAGATGATGTACCAAATACTGCAATGTTATAGCAGTTGTATCACAAGGATCCATCTTAGGCCCTTTGCTTTGCTGTTGAATATTATATATAATGGTGTCAACAGGTTCCCAAAGCCCCTAAACGTAAAGATAATAGGATTTGCGGATGATATCGCCATCGTAACCGTGGCCAAGCATATCCACGATGTAGAATCGGCAACAAACGAAGCGATCTCCGGAGTCAAAACACTCAAACATACACATTAACACACCCAGGAGACTGTCGTCGTCCTACGTCCGCCAACAATATGACGAAATACGAGAACTTGCCTAACAATCGACGAACATACCCATGATTTCTGGCCAAAGGTTACTTACTGCTCTGTCCAGGGAAGTTATGCTTCATGGCGGTTCCGCGGTGCGAAGATAGGGGCGATGTTTCTTTTCGGTAATATTTTGAGAGTAGAACCCTCACACTGGTACGTTAATGGTGTTTGGAGTAGCAACTTTTGTATACGTAACGTCGAGAAGGGTTACCCTCAAGGACCCATTTGTGGCCCATTCATATGGAACATCGTGATGAATCTACTTGTGAGGCAATTGTCAGAGCACTGCAGATGTTGCGCGTATGCGGACGATCTGCTCCTCCTTCTGGAAGGTCGGTCTCGTAACGTACTTGAACGGATAGGAGAGACTGTGATGTCAATTGTTACCGGATGGGGCGATAACGTTGGCGTGAAGGTATCTCGGGACAAAACTGTGAAAATGTTGCTTCGTGGCTCATTGAATGCAGTCCGTCGGCGTCCCAGTATACCCCTGTATGGCTGTAATCCTGTGTACGTTACAAAGGTCAAGTATCTTGGCATAACAATGAGTGAGCGGATGAAATTCCTACCAGACCTTGAAGAGTTGAGAAAACGACCGCCGAGTGTTGTTGGCCAGGTAAGGCGCATTCTAAGGAATGACAGGGGACTCGTTCGTACTGCGTACAGTGGCCTTTTTGTTGCTTGTGCAATATTTGGGGCATCGGCTTGGTACGAAAGGGTAACGTTAGAGTGTGCTCACCGGCATGTCTTGGGTTGCCAGAGATTTTCCTTACTTGGCTGCTTACCGGTTTGTAGAACCGTCTATACAGATGCATTACAGGTGCTTTTGGGTGTGCCTCCACTGATACGTCGCGCTATCGTCTACAAGATCAGGAAGGGACTTCCGTTTACCTATACAGTTTGGGTCTCCCGACGGAGGTGGAAGATTTGACCCGTAGGGAACGTAAGCTCCTGCTTTTCGAATGTTTCCGGTCTAGATGGCAATCTAGATGGGATATGAGCGACAAAGGCGGGTCACTTATAGTTTCATTCGGGATGTGTCGACCATGAGCAACCTATCGGGGCTGAGTTTTAATCTCAGTCTGGGCTTTCTACTGACCGGCCATGACTCCTTGAATGCGTTTTTGCATAAAAGAAGCCTTAGTGAGGTTGCAGGCTGTACATGCAGAGCTCCCCTTGAGGACTGGATGCATGTCTGTAGATATGTCCAGTGTACTCAGATGCTAGGGACTTGCAAGCTATGAGCATTACCTACGATGGTGTTGCCTACTATGTCAGTGTAGTTCTCCCTGACAGAGCGAAATTCGAAAGAATTTGTAGCTTCGCAAATCAGATTTTCCGTCGTAGACGGCATAGATACGAGTAGTTAGCTGGTGGAAAATAGATATTAGTTGGACAAAAGGCCGCCAGTCCTGGCAGTCAGGTGTCCAACTGGGATTGCAATGCACTGCACCCACAGAATGGCTGAAGTATTAGATAGGACTCGACCCTTCACCAAAGAGGAAGTTTGTGCCTTACACACGACTTCGAATCTGGAACTGGTGGTGGTACTTGTACTACCCGAAGAGCGCTGATTAACGCATTATTTTGATATCTAATGCGAAGACTCACCGTAGACTTGAGCATTCACAGCAGGTTCCTACATAAAGGACCAGTGACATCTGTGCGGAGTAGCTTCCCCCTCTGCGCAACAAAAAGGAAAACGCTGGAACTGGTGTAACTACTCATAGAGATTAGATTCGGTATCTCCAAATCAGGTTCAAGCAGGTTTCAGGCTATCGTCGATTTTGTTTATCATATAAAGTTGGCCTGCAACAACAAGACACGATTAAGTAGGGATTGGTTTGTACATCTAATTGCTTATTTTTCTTCGGACAAGTGCGCATTCCTCTTTAATTCGAAAAGTTTGCTGAAAATGTAACCACCCATTCGTTGGGTTTAATGCTGGTAGATTCGATCACAAATGTCTGTGGTAATTTTGGACATAAAACTCCCTCACAGTATTTCTTCGGTTTTTCTACGTTTGAGATATGTGCACGTGTCCAGTTGAGGAGCTTGTATTCCTTCTCCACTTAGGATTTCTAAGTCCACCTCCGGCAAAAAATCCTATTTCCCGTCACCCACTGAATTAAAAAGTTTGCTACACACCACGAGCGTTTCATTGGATTTTAATCTCTACAGTACTGAGGCAACTTCTTCGTCTCTAGGTCTATTGTTTCTCTGCCTCTACAAGACAATCCATGTATTTCTAGGTGAATTTGAGCAACGAATGGGAAGAAACCGAGGATCTCATGATGGGTCCTGTTGATATCAGCATCACTTCTATTCAAGAAACCTGCTGGCCTATTAAAAAGTCATGAAGTCGCTTAAGGGACACATATTTGCCAGGATCTCACCATTTTATTGCAATCAGCGTTAGGTGGACCATCATGGACCTCCATTACAGTGTGATGATGGTATGTGGCCTTTTACACGCTAAAGCGCTAAAGGTTCATCAACCGCCTTCATTTTAAGGCAATTTTGGACAAAATTCTCAAGTGACGTCAGGTAGGTACTTGCTGAAGCATATGACATTTTCTTGATCTTTGACCAGTTGGTGCAGTTTTCATCACAGTCGCAGACGATGACTTTGCAACTACATATTATGTTGCCAACCTACAACATTCAATGGTTGACTATGAAGGGAAAGAGTTTCAATGGAACTGCTGTACGTAGGCTGGGCTACTCATATCATGTATATCAGAATAACACTGGACATACAATACATACCATGAGATCCAACTGAAGAAAATTTCTAAATATACGTCCATCGGAGATAAAGCTTTATATGCCTTAAAATTGAGATAATATTATTGCCCTGAATAGGAATTAATAATGCTGCTCCTTCACAGAGCCTTTTATCCCTATGGCTAACGTATCCCAGGTAACACTTCCCATAGCATCGTCCCTAACATTTATCTGAACACCTTTGCCTCCAACTAAAACCACTCTACATTGGATTTCAAATTGAATTTCGACAAATAACAATAAGAAGCAGTTTGAACAGCATAAAAATGTGCCATATACTTTAAGGTTTTAAAATTACTCCATACATCCACTTCACTCCACATCACGCGTGTCAATGTATTTGTAATACGTACACCCTCTGACAAGGGTAAAATCTGACCCATCGCCCACTTGTTTCCATCACCAAATGATACTTTGCTTACTCTTCAGAAGCACATGGATGGGAGGAGGGTGAACAAGGAAAATCTCGATAAATGCGAGTACCATCAACCCCCTGGGCGAATTGTCTTATCGTGGGGCTCCATGTCAATTCATCCAATCCATCATGTAAGCCGCAGGATAAATATGAACTGTCAGTGTCACATTGTCCATAAATTGAATTTTCTTGTCCCGGAACACATTTGCTCATTTGCTACCTTTTCCTTGCGGCTTGAGAATCCATACTATTATATTGTACATTGGAATGGAGCAGGGGATACCATTTGGTTTAATTTTTTGTTTCTTCTTTTTCTGCGGGCCTTATATTTTAAAATTAAATTTCACTCTACTGAAAAGGACATCCTTAAGGAATTTACACTCGAAATATACATATAACAGGACAAACAGGGAAAGGACGAAAATACTAATCCTTGTTTACGCTCATAAAAATTGATCGCTTCACTGACACTCTGACAGTGGGCAAATAATAATTAAGGATAATTAATTTCTCCACAATGACACATTGAGCATACATAAACATTGAATGAGACTCATGGGGGGGAGTGAGATATAGAGTCCAAGGACTCTTGGTACATACTTAGTTTGTGTATACATGTTGACGTGGATTTGGCTTTTGGTAGAGTGTTGACAGTTTGGTGAAAATTTCCTTTCTGAAGGACGGAATGGGTAACAGAAAATCTTTATCTTAAGCGTTTTCTCTTCTCGTTTTGACTTTAGTTAAACGTGAAGTGTGTTTCCGTTTTTCCGACTCTGTCGGAGGCATTGCAGCCTTAAATCATCTTCTTTCGCCTAGGCCCCATGACGATAGAGCATCTCAGTGCTAGAAGTGGTTTTTCATTCGGAACAGAACTCCTTACGGTATACAACCAGTGACTTGGTATTTTAAAGCTCATAAAGCCCGTGATACAATTTCTTCTTTATTCGGCTTTTTTGCAAAGAGGCTTGCCATATGTGCAGCCAATATTTACAGCAATGTTACTTTTTTTCCCGTGTAAGACTTTACTGAAGCCTCAGCGATTGAAATTCATTAGTCTTCTCAAGAATTTGTCAGTAACAGCACTCTGACAGCAGCGAAACTAAGGAAAAATGGAATAAAAGCAAAAAAAAGAGTAATGAATATCCTGGTGGTCAATTGTGCATGAAAGCACAATTTGGGGCTCCAACACCGCTTATCTTTCGAAAACTTTGCCTATGACCATGGCCTTATTATTTTAAATGACGGATCTACCAATTTATTTAACACTAGGAACACATTTTCTGCTGTCGACGTTACATTCGCTTTTGAAAATTTAGCTGCTTTGCTACATTGGGAAGTACAGCCAAACGGGGAAAGTAGAGGTCACGTCCAAATTATTATACACATAAGGGAGCCAAACTCGTAAAAAACCGTCCACAAGATTTAAAGAAACTCATGCTAACTGGGACAATTTTACGTCATTTACGCACTCTTTATCCCAATGTACTCCCAGTTCCAACAATGTTAATCAAGAAGCAGTCAAAATCAAACGCATTTTGAGAAATGCAGCGGTAAAATCAATGCCAACAACTAAACCACAGCCAGTCAGAAGAAATCCAGTGTGGTTTGACAAAATAGAGCAATGCTAGTCAAAGCAAAGAATTCAGCCAAGGTCAAATACGAATCGCTTTTAGCAAAAAGAAAATCCTGGGAAAATTTCGTTAATTCTATGGATCCCACCTTAGATACAAAAACTTTATGGAACCGGATCGAAGCCTTAAGAACGTCAAATAACATTCGAGGTTTTCCTTATATCTTCCTTAATGATACCTTGGAAAATGATCCAACAAAAATATCCAACATGTTCGCGAGTATATAGTCAAAGTATAGTAAAAACACCACCTTTCCAGATGTCATTATCGCCAAGAAACAGTCCTTTAGCTTAAGTCAACTGCCCCCTCAAGCAAGCAAATGCACTGAGCTTCTAGATAAAATACCCAGAAGAGAATTTGATACTACGCTACAGATTCTTAACGGATCCACACCAAATGAAGACAAAATACAATGGTCAAAACAGCATCCGACAGCCTTAAAAACCGAATCTGTTTGCTTTACAACAACATCCTTCAAACTGGTATCTTTCCCCAAAAGCTCTCAGAACCTCCACCAAATAGATGGATATCGCCCAATATCCCTTCTTTCTGTTCTAGCAAAAATTTTCGAAAAAATTTAGGACGTAGAATAGGTTGGTTGATGGAAAAATATACAGGTAATGAACAACACGCATTTAGACCAAACAGAGGAGTTCACTCCCTTTTGCACCTAATGGAGCATAAACTAATGTACAATTTCTCATCTCGTAAGCACAGCGTTGTTATGTCATCTGATTTAGAATTTAGAAAAAGCCTTCGACGATGTTACCAACTTTCCTATAATAGAACAACTGCACAACTGGGGAGTCCCCGAACAAATTTTAAAGGTAATCTCATCTTTCTTAACTGGAAGGACTTTCTGCGTTGACGTCAATGACTTTAACTCTAACAAAATGCAACTTGAAAATGGGATACCCAAAGAGTCTCCTTTATCGGTTTGCCTATATAATGCTTACATTGATGGACTCATTGAGGAACTTGTACAAAAAAACAACAACCTAGACTTCGTTGTTGACTACGCAAACAATATTTTTTTAGTTGCCTCTGAACCTACAGCAGTAACGAGCGACGTACTTAGATCCGCAGATAATCGTTCCATCTTCCAAAATTGAAGCTCTACATCTTTGTGGAAAACATAAATGTTACCCTTCAATTAACCTGCTCGTAATTCGGAAAACCAATGTCGTTCTAAAAAAAGAACTAAAAGTCCTAGGGGTCACTTTCAGTAGTAATCTGAAATGGGACCTTCACATCAAAAACACCATCAATCTGCTAAAGAAGCGGAACAACGTTTTAAAAGTGATATGTTCTCGACGTAAAGGCCTTGAAATATCTTTGGCATTAACTAAATCTTTGGTGGAAGGCATTCTACAGCACGGGCTCACACAATACATGTGGACCTGTAAGAAAAACTTGGAGAATATCGGCATAGCCATTAACCAATGCTTCCGGACGGCTACAGGAGCCCTAAAAACAACACCAATTGAGGTCTTAATAGTAGAAGCAGGCTTTAAATCAATCAACAGATTGGGACAAAAAAGATCAGCTAAATTAATAAGCAAATCAATAACCGATTCCACCCACCCACTTCATTCAATTTCACTCAAAATTGTATCCAGTTCAAAACAAAGCAGGACAAACTCGATCTCCTCTTTGAATAACATACTGATTTTTACCTCTCTCTACGGATTTTCTCCTCTGGACAAGTCACTCCACCTCATCGATTCTGCACCGCCCCCTCGGAAAAGGCACACACTACCCATCGACATTAGCCTTTCCAATTACAGTAAAGAAAACACCTCAAACCAACAATTCATTCTCCTCCACCTTTATACACCGATGGATCCTTTAAAGATAACAATACCTCCTATGCAGTGATTGAACTTTTGAATACAAATAAAGACATCACTCTTTCACAAGGCATCTTTCCAGATGCAGCTGGTAGTTATCTAGCTGACATGATGGCACTGATAAAAGCGCTTTCTTTAGCTCTATCCAGGAATATAAAGACACTTATCCTCACAGATAACCTAAATATCTTGACGGGAATCAAAGTGCCAACAATAACTGTTCAACCCTTAACTATATTCGGAGCGTTTAATACAACAAAGTCAATATTGCTCTGGCATGGGTTCCAGGATTGCAGACGCAGCAGCTAAAGAAGCGATCCGCTTCCCTCTAGTAAAAGAGCTACCAGGCATTCCACACCTTATCTGCAAAATCTTCAATGAAATTGAAAACGAAGAACTAATTAGCTCGTGGCTTAAGCAGGACAACTTTTTACGGATGCATCATCCTAGACGTCTCAGGATTCCCTACTGTAAAAAATTCTCCAGATCAGAGTGCATAACTCTCTTCCGAATTAGAGTAGGAAAAAATGTATTTTCGAGTCGACATCTTTTCACCCATGAGCCCCCCCGTAAATGTGCATATTTTAAAGAGCTCTTATCCGTTTTGCATATCCTTGCGGAATGTCCAGTTTCTTTTTTTTTTATTTTTTTTTTTTAAGTTTATTATTTTCATTTAAAACCAACTTAAGATTATTACAAAGTTAAAATTATAGTTTAAATAAAGGGGAAAATAATAGTAATCAATCTGTAACTTAAAGTTAGTGTGGAAAGATACTGAATTAATAACAATATAAAGATATAATAATTGGTGTTGGGGGAGCATCGATTTATTGAAATTCAAAATTTAAGGAATTATTCAAATACATAAATATAATACATAAATTAAAAATTCATTAAATGTAAATTCAGATATAAATTCATTGATTCATAAACTCAATCATTAACAACTCGAAAATAAAAATGAAGAAGCTGACACAAAATACGGGAACGACTTGTGTTGATGTTTAAGGTAGCGATTAACGAAGTAATGATTCAAGGAAGTCGTAGTTGAGTGTAAATAACCAGTTTTTAACGCGTTTTAGGAATGAATTAAATCGTAAGGTTAACCTAATTGGAAAAGGTAACTTGTTAACCATTGAAGGGGCTGTAACAGTGTAGAAGCGCGAAAAGTGGGTTGTGCAGGCAAATGGAACATTTACCAGTTGCATGTTGTTTGTACGAAGACTATAAAATTGATTTATTCTACTGGGAAGATTTCCACTTTGCTTAAAAAATTCATTTAGTACTTTAAAAACGTAAAAATGTCTCATTGGTAAAATTCGCAGATTTGTAAATAATGGCCAGCTCGGAGTTAGACGATTTTTTTTATTAATAATTCTAATTAAATGCTTCTGGCTATCAACAATGGCCTAAGAGAGTTGTTATAAGAGCCACACCAACTTGTAATGCCATACTGCAATTTGGAGTGGGCAAGGCCATAATAAATTGACTTTAACACTCTTGCAGAGCAGTGTTGCTTGATGAGGTACATTTTGCGGGTTACAAGCAGCATATGTCTTTTAATGGTATGAATATGATCTTACCAGTTCAAGTTTCAGTCAATTAACACTCCAAGGTATTTACAATTTTGCACAGATACAATTTTAAAGCAATCATTTGAACAGGGGGAGCTACAAACAAAAGTACTCTTTCCACAACTATGTACAGGCAAACAAAATTTTTTGCAATTGGATGCATGGAAACAAAGATTAAAATTCACCAAATCATTGTTCTGAAGACCAAAGTCTCAATGATTCAAGATCTTCTGAGATCTTCGCAATACATTCGAATATTGTATCAAACTGATAAGTTAGGGCTATGTCATCTGAAAACGCTGTTGACACACCTTTAAGATTGAGAGCAAACAGAGAGTTAATGTAAATTAAAAAAAGGACAGGACCAAGAACTGAACCCTGTGGAACGCCATTTCTTAAGGTACGTAAATCACTAAAACACACATTTACATTGACCTTTTGATTTCTACCCTTGAGATACGAACAAAACCATTTGTGGATAACTCCTCTAAGACAGGCATTGTATAATTTCTTCAGCTGAGCGTTGTAGTCAACCAGGTCAAACGCTGTTGTCATGTCATTGCAGTGAACACTTTCATATAACTGGCCACATACTCTTAGGAATGCATCTTCCGTTGACATTCCACTTCTAAATCCGAATTGACAACTACTAAAAAACTCATTTCTGTCTAAGAAAAACAATATTCGCGATTTTATAAGTCCTTCAAAGATCTTGGAAAATGTGGGAAGGAGGGAAATGAGTATATAATTTGACATATTTTTTTCTTGCCTTTTTTAAAAAGTGGTATAACATCAGCGGCTTTTAGGTGCTGAGGAAAACAACCACTTTCAACACTTAGGTTAAACAAGTAACTCAAAACGTCTACTACATTATAACACACTTTCTTTAACAATACACTTGATATGCCATCGCTACTGCATGAGTTTTTGTTTGTTAACGAGAATATTGCCTTACATTTTTATTTTTTTTTATTTTTTTTTATTTTTATAATGAGCGCACGCTCAAGGGTTTGATTGCCCTTATGGTGATTGTACACAGCGCGGGCAAAGGAAATTTAGGGAGGAAGAAAAGAGAGGTACCGATGTACATTGTTTTTAAATGTTTGTAAGTTATAACGACCAGGAAATACAGATATCGGTAGGGCATTCCATAAGCGAGTTGTACAGCTTAGGAACGAATCACGATATTTTAGAGTACGTCCGAAAATGGACTTGAGGGTATACTGATGAGCATTCATAGCGAGACGGGTGTTACGGTTGAAAGTTTGAATGGGTGGAATGCTACTGGCGATTTCAGTGGAGCACTGGTGGTAGAAATAGCGATAAAACAAAGTGAGATACGAGACATTTCGTCGGTGTTCGAGGGTGTCCATTGATTGACTGATATTAGTATCATCAATAAGTTTTATCGCACGGTTATGAATCCTATCTAGCAGGTGCAGAGATATTTTAGGAGCACCTGACCAGATGTGGGCATTGTACTCCAATTTTGGGCGGATGAATGCCTTATAAATATATTGAGGCCAGATCAGAGGGGGTAAAATATTTCTTACATCGCTTGAGGAAACCTAGACATTTCGCAGCATTTTTGGTGACATCAAATATGTGGTCATTCCAACGTAAGTTGTCGTGGACACACATACCGAGAATGGAAAGTTTTTCGGTTTCGACGATGCAAGTGCCATTCATGGATAATGGCTGGGTGTTTAAATTTCGCTTTAAAGACAGCAGACAGCATTGTGTTTTGGAAGCATTAAATTCCACTCTGTTGATAGTTCCCCAATTGGTTATGCTGTTGATATCGGAATTTAATGAGCTTAGCATACGCTGCCGTTCTCGTACTACAGCCGAAGAGCAGGGCCATGAGTCCGGGAACGAATATGAAAAGCAGAGAGTACTGTCATCAGCAAAGGAATATATTGGATTAGAAGTAGCAGACAAGAGATCGTTAATGAAAGTTAAAAAGAGTGTCGGTGACAGAACAGAGCCCTGGGGCACACCAGCATTTATTTTGTGAATATCAGACTTGAAACCGTCTAAGACAACTTGAATTGAACATTCCGAAAGGTAATTTCTAATCCATTGAAGAAAAGAGTCGTCATTCCCAAATGCACGCATTTTCGACAAAAGAGCCTGATGCCAAACTCTGTCAAATGCCTTAGAAATATCAAGTGCAACTATCTTTCTTTCGCCAGATTGATGTACGCTTTGGTTCCACTTTTCGGTGAGACATGCCATCAAATCACCAGTGGACCTGTTGCTACGAAAACCGTACTGCCAGTCATTGAGAAGTTTTCGTGTTTCGAGATATTTCATGAGCTGACGATTTATCAGTGTTTCCATGACCTTGGAAAGAAGGAACGTAAGTGCAATGGGTCTGTAGGAGGAGAGAGAAGATGATTCGCCTTTCCTAGGGACGGGCTGGACAAATGCTGTTTTCTATCTGCTCGGGAAGAGTCCTAAAGAGTAGGATTGTTGAAAAAGCTTACGCAGTGGTTTTGCCAGCGAGGAGGAACATCTCTTCAGAAGAAGGGGAGATATACCATCTGGACCAGCGGATTTACGTATGTTGAGATCTTTAAGTACTCTTGCTACTACATATACCTCATTTGAGGAAAATGGTTGGAAAACAAAACTGTTGGGTTGTATGTCTTCTGTTGTTTTTTTAAAGCAGCTACAGTCTACTCGTATTTCTATTTCTATTTATTTATTTAAAGAATATGTACACAGTAAGATTAAATCTTATAATTAGTGTAGGCTTTACAAAAATAGTAGGTTCGAAAGCAAATTGAACAATATAAATAGGTGACTGCATATAATTAATTTAATTGTAAACTACAAAAGTGAATTAATAACAAAAACAATAACAATATATAACATTTATCAAATTTTTATTTATGTATCACTGGCCAGGTGTTGAAAAAGATAGGTTTTAAATGTGCTTGTGTTTGTGGTTCTCCTTAGTGTAATGGGTAATGAGTTCCATAGGAGAGTGGCATGGACGAAGAATGAGCGCTTAGACTGCAAGCAATGGGATCGGGGCTGAATAAGGATGGCTGTTCTTTGTGAACTCGCAGAATTTAATCTGTTATACAAATACTCAGGCTGTTGGGTCTGTATAATACCTTGCGAGAGGATCAGCGTTCTAAACTGAATGAGGTTGTCGAAGCTGAGGCTCATTATTTGTAGAGAGTAACTTGATATGTGGTCGAAGTATCGTTTACTAAAAACATATCTTGCTAGGTTGTTGTAGATCACATTCAGTTTACGTCTAGTATTATAGTCAATAAGGCCGAAAACTTCGCAACTATATAGCAATACAGGTAATAAAAGGGACTTAACAAGTAACATCTTAGTTTTGATCGGCAAAGAATTTTGCGTTGCCCATAGCAGTCGGAGACCACTGTATACCTTTCCGATTGTAGTTGCAGCATGATCTGTCCAGGTAAGAGTATCGTTGAAAACAATACCCAGATTTCGAGACTTCGTAACGTATTCTATGGATGACTGTCCTAATTTTATTGGTGGAAATGTGGTAGTATCTAGTGACTGCTTATAAATGCAGAGTGTTTTGGACTGATAAATTATGTTTGAGGGCCCACTGCTGTATGATTTCGAGATCTTCGTTCACCATTTCAATGGCAATACTGAGCATATTCAGCAGGCAGCACAAGTGTAATTGAACGTCGTCAGCGAACATGTGGGCAGTACAATGTTTAACAAGTTGTGGGAGTTCGTTCACCTATAGTGAAAATAGTATGGGCCCAAGAATCGAACCCTGTGGAACTCCCCCTCGAACACCAAGAAACGAAGACATTTGGCTTCCTACTGTCACACATTGCTGACGGCCCGTGAGGTATGAATTCGAGAGTTTGACTGTCAGAGACGAAAATCCATATTCATACCGCAGCTTCTTACAGAGGAGATAGTGGTCCACCGTGTCGAATGCTTTCGAGAAGTCCAACAACGTCAAGAACGTAGGACAGTTAGTATCTAGGCCATTGCGGATGTCGTCGACAACAAGTAAAAGTGAAGTTTTACAACTCCTTTTTGCGCGAAAACCAGATTGGGCGGGATTTGAGAGATTGTTATCGCTTAGGTGCGCTTGCATCTGCTATAGCATAGTTTTCTCGAATACTTTGGATAGAAACGGTAAGATTGCGATTGGTCTATACTCAATGTTAGTTCGGCTTTGCGACTTGGGTATCGGTAATATCCTACCCATTTTCCACGAAAGGGGGTATTCGCAAGTGGTGAGTACCTGCTTAAAAATGTGTGTTATGTACTTGAGTATAAAAGGAAGCAGGACTTTTAAAAAATTAGGATTAATTTCATCCAAATCTATCGCATCATATTTGACCGATAGCACGGCTTCAACTACATCTTCATCCGTGAAGCTAATAAAGTTGAAATCTGCTATATTGTCATAGTCGCTAGACTGATTCGTAAACTGTGCGGAGTCTTGATATTGAACTGGCGGCTAAGAGACCGACACAAACTGCGAATTGAGAGCATTACAGTCTAAATCATCAGTTGCACCTGAACGCTGCCTCCCATTGCCTAGTTTGCGCAGTTTTTTCCATAGAACTTTCCCAGGCTGGGTTTCAGGGTTGAGGAAATGTTCATAGTGGCGCCGCTTGGCAGTCCTTATACGAAGAACAACTATGTTGCGAAGGGACCGATAAGTGTCATAGAGCACGGGGAGTTTGTATCGTTTCCAACGAGCGTATGCAGTATTGCGATTATGGATCAGATCTAGTAAATCTCTATTGAACCAAGGGGGGGGGGGGTCTGGTAACAGGGGCCCTATGTCGTAACGGGACATGCTGATCAAAGAGTGTTTTGATATTTTGCTCCAGAAATGATATTTGCTGGTTAACTGATGGCATCAAATAAATATAGTCCCACCGAATTTGGATAACGTCAGACCGTAAACTTAGGTAACCTATGTTTTGAAAATCTCTATAAGCAATGACATGATTAGCTGCGTTAAATTGGATATCATATGTAAAGAATAACAGATCTTGTTTGGAGAAGCCAGGCGCTGTGTGTTGACTATAGAGCAGGACTTTTCTACTGTCGTTGATAAAGATCACATCAAGAAGGGTAGCAGGGTCGTATGCAGTCTAAGGAAGTTTCGACAGAAGGTTTGAGGTTTTCTGAGATTTCGGTAAAATACTCGTTGAGATTATCTGAAATGCTACCTGAATCTGTGTAATTAATACCATCTATGTCCAAGCTGCTTATACTTATTGGTTGCCTACTTTTCCCTAAAATACTATCGACTACTTTCCATTCCTCCCTTACGTTACCCCTCGCTCGCTCAAAGGATTCAGAATAAAAAGTGTCGCGCGTTTCTTCAATGTTCTTCTGTACGGATTTGCACAGATTATATTTTGTGGGAGACTTCTTATTTTATTTGCAAATTTGTTTTTTCTTTTAATCTGCTACAAGAGATTAAAAGTCGTCCACGGCTTTAAAAACTTATTTTTGTTCGATACGTGGGGGAAAGGGTAGTACAATTTGATATGTGCTTTTGCAAAGTTTAAAGAAAAAGATCGAATGCAATTGAAGGATTACATTCACGATAAACTGGATCCCAAAATTCGTATTTTAAGCACTCATTTAAAATATTGTAATCTGTGCATGTGGTTCCATAGTTAAATGCATTGGAGTTACAGCATGCTGTGAGTGCATTCATGCAATGGTCTGTTAATCTTAGATCATAAATAATACCATTGAATTCATTACTATTATTCTTCCCCGAACGCATAAATATATGATCAATGCAAGTTTTAGTTGATTCGGTTATACGAGCAGGCTCATTAATAAGACTCTCTAGACCATATGACGCCGTAAGAAACATATAATTTTCAGAATCTTTATCAGATTGATTTAAAATATCAATATTGATATCACCTATTACTATAAGGTTTTTCTCTTTACAAACTCGCCAAGTTTCAAGCGAACACGTTTCTTCAGAAAACAAAAGTTTACGCATAGCCAAAATGCTTGATCCATCCTTGCAGCGAGTCAAAGAAGCCACAACAAACCATAATAAATACAAAGAAATCTGAACTAATTTTTACTTCCCTGTAAACTGAAATGAAACACTTTTTCCCCATTGCAAACCTTCCCGAAATATGTAATTACTTCCCAACGGCATCCATGGTCTTGTTGCCCTGATGACTTCTATTTTAAGTAATCCATAAATTTATTTTGCAAGTTATGTTCGATAAATAAATAAATAAATAAAAATGACAAATGTGTACGTGTGCTAAGTAGATCTTTAAGGAGATACAATTTCCAACTTTAACTTTTCTGTTTTTGTTTTGGTTTTCCTTTTTTAAATTTATCTTTTTATTTAACTATAATATATAAACAAAATTTTTTTTTCAAAATTTTAGTCTCGCTTTAACATCTAATCTAGAAATTGTTTTCTTTGTTTTAGAAATGAGTTTTTCCTATATAAATATATATGTACATATGAATTAATGTTTTTGTCTTTATTTTATAAAAACAGGGACTATTTTGTTGCCTGAGGTCATGTTCTGTTTCGAGAGGTAGTTGAGAAAACATCCGTTGTTGTTGAATTCTTGTGAGAAAATCTTACTTTTTCTCCTTACGACGGACGTTGAACTTATTCGTGAAATAGGGGTTCCCCTCTTTCTTGCAATTGTTTTCTTTTTTTTATATTAATTATTTTATAAATATTGTTAGTAGTACTGGGTTGGGATTTTATGTTATTTTTTCATTGCTTTTATGAAATTTAATTGGCTGGCGCATCTGTTGGAGCTGGCAATTTCTCCCAGGATGGTTCGACACCCCAAATTTCGCTGGCTTATACAGCCAAGTTACGATCAGATGAGAATTTACCACTTGAAGCGATGTTATGGATTACCATCTCTGGCCATTTGTTTTGATTCTGATAGGTCTTTGATGCCAAGTCTTGGCTAACAAATAGTAGTGATCGTACTTCAATGGAACATCAGAGATATTTTTGAATTCGTTGGAGTTGCCAGGGGTGATTTAAGCAATGCATTGTTTAATCCCTTGGTTACTGGTGTAGTAATCGTAGACATTGTATGCTTTCCTCTTGAGTGCTTCTACTTCTTCGACAGTCATACCGAAGATGAAGATAATATCATTGCCCATTTCTGACCGAATCATTTGATGATTTGCATGGCCATGTAGTGACCTGGAGCAGCCTTTCCACCAATCATTATGTGCAGTAAAATTGACTGTACGATCCGTCTTGATGCGATTATACAAAGTGATGTTATGCAAGCAGTTAAGAAGTTGACGTTTGTATTCATGGATACGCTTGACTTTAACTTTAACTCCGTAATCGTTTTCTGGAATTTGAGCCAAACGTAACTTCTTCTCTTGCTTAACACGGGCAACATTACTTTGGAAGTTGAGATCCTTGGCCCACTTTTTCAAAGCAACAAATTGACCCAAATGAACTGGCCACTCATCACCAATCTTTTCACAGACCAGATCTAACAAACTTGGATTGTAGATTAACAACCAACGACGTGGGGTAATACCGTTAGTTTTGCGTTTATCACCATCTTCATTAACCAATGACATACGGCGCATAATATCCATGTCTTCTTTGAAATGTTTCTTAACATTTTCCATGTGCAAGCAATTGATGTGATAAATAATTGACAAGTGACGTGGTTGGATTGACTCCAAAAGGGAAACAGGCCAGCGTTCTATAGCCTCAGGTAATACGGTGTGAGTGTTGTAGGCACAAGTTCTGACTGTAATATACCATGCCTTATCGGCATCAACTCAGGAATGGTCAATGTTGGATGGGTATCGTTCAATTGGATAGCGACCTTATCAGGGAAGTATTCAAAGTTTGTACGGACAGCTTCCCGGCTACCGAATTTTCATGATATGTAGCGACGAATAATATCTTGAACGGTAGCAGCACACATGAACTATTCCTGCTTCAGACAGTTCCTTGCCTTCAAAGAGATATATATTCAGCCAAGTTACGATCCATCCGGATGTAGTCACCATCGTTAAAGAATTACAAGTTGAACTTGAAATCGATTGCGCTCTTAGCGGACCACAAACGAAGGATATTCACAACATTGTTTTCATATGCAGGAATTGGATTATCATATGGCATAGCATAGACAACTTGAGTATCAACCCATTTCTTGCCTTCATTTGTATTGATTACATGACCGTAGAAGTTAATTGGCAAAATGAATTCTGGACGTGCCTTCTCCCATGGATAACCATAACCTAACCAATCATCGGACTCCTCAACCTGCTCACCATTGCGAATTTTTTGCGCAATAATACCGTATTCATAACGAATACCATAACAGTAGGCAGCCAAACCAATGGTGACCATTGAATTGAGGAAACAAGCACCCAAACCACCAAGACCCCCATGACCCAAAGCTGCATCCTCTTCTATCTCTTCGAGGGCTTCGATACCAAGACCGATTTGGTACATAGCCTCCTCGCATTCACTTTGGATACATAAGTTAATCATGGTGCTCTTTAGAGAACGTCCCATGTAGTACTCCAGAGAGAGATAGTAAACACGCTTGAGATCCTTCTCATAGTTGTGTTGCTGTGTGCGGATCCATCTTGAGAGCCATTCCATTGCTAAGCTTTATCACATACCTAAAATGTTCGAAAGTTTTATATATGAAGTTCTACACTTTGAGTGCAAGTCACTTACATATATCACGCAGTCAGCATGGATTTATAAAACGTAGATCGACTACTACAAAGTTAGTTGAATTCGTATCCATTGCGCTTTAAGCCCTAGAAGATGGCAACGAAATTGATGTTATTGCTACAGACTTCGCTAAGGCCTTCGATAGCGAAGGCTTCCCTCGGTTTTGATCCAATTTGGTAAAATGAATGTCTTCTTATCTGGAGAACCGTTATTATAGCGTTCGCTTTAGGTCAGCCTTCTTAGCCCCTTTTTTAGCCACTTCTGGTGCCCCACAAGGCAGTTATTAGGTCCCCTCTTTTTCATTTTAACTATAAACGATCTTGAGAGGATTATTAAACACTGCTTCGTATCCATTTACCCCGATGACACTAAGTTTTCCAAAACTATTTCTTCACCCCAAGACTCTATTCTCCTTCAAGAAGACCTCGATAGGTTTTCCACTTGGTGTTTGCTTTGAGCTTAACGTCTCCAAATGCCAATTTATGACTTTGTCTCGAAAGTCCAATCAATCGACTTTATTTTCCGCATGACCAACCTATGCCTCAGGTTCAATCCATTCGCCAACTTGGAGTATTATACGATAGGTAGTTAAACTTCCGTTCGCATATTAATGAGATAATCCTTAAAGCCAACTCACAGCTCGGTTTTATCAAACTATGGTCACTTTACATTACCCTTGTCCGGCCCCTTCTCGATTATGCCAGCCATGTGTGGTCAGCGAGTTCATCTATCCCGAACATTCAACGTCGTTTCCCTTTACAATTCTATTTCCTCCAACACTAACCCTCGTAATTTACACTGTCCTCATCTCTTCTATATTCCAACCCACCGCATCTCTTCTGGCTCTAACGAACCAATCTCCTGCATGCTCCGTAAGGTTAACTTAAACCTCCCCCCTTTTTGATTTTAACCTGAGCACTTCTCGCCTTAAACTTGATCTCCTCCACCATTCAACTACTTTCTTACCCCTAACTGTTGTTAGTTTTAAGTTAGTTTAAGCTTGCGCGAAATAAATGGGGGCTTAGCCCCCACCAAATTAAAAAAAAATTATCGTTAACAGTGTTGGCCAAGGCAAAGTAGTAATCCCTCAAGGTGGCCACATTACGATCCTTGACCAGGGTGGAGGTGACGATTGAAGCTCTTCTTGACTTCGGTCACATTTCCAACTTCCACAATATAGCGGACACTGATCTGCTTCCGACGATCGGCATCGGTTTGGTGTTTCCAGATTTTAGTATTCTTAATTTTTTGTTTTTTTGCTTTACCTACTTTCTTAAAATTTACCACAAGAATTTGATTTATTTAATATTTTTTGAAGTTATAGTCAATACACTGTTTAAGGACACAGGTGATTCTATCAATTTGCATACAAATGCGAGGGAGGCACACTGTCAGACAATAGTGTATATTATGAGCAACTTTCCTGGACAGTTTCGAACACAAGTGTAGTTCTGTTAATGAATAGTTCCAGATCCGGTCGCAAATATACGATAATATGGATTCCATGGATTAGAGAGTGAAGATACTGGTGCATGCGCAAGATAGGATCTTATTTGCAACATTCGACACTAATATACGAGTACATACTCGTATAACTACAAAAGTAGCAAGCTGTTTCAGTTCATTCATTGGTTCGTTAGGTGAAACATATAATCGTAAAATCTGGTTAGCCTTGGTCAGCCGATTATCGAAATTAGGAGGGCACTCGGCACTTATAACAGCAAATGTGACATCATAAAGATAATGTTGATCAAAACTGAGCCTTTGACTTCAAAAATATCTGGTAACACGCGCTCTATCTTTTCGAAGGAGACACTGCAATCCAGTAACTTTCCAACCGCACCAGAATAAGTGGACGGCCCTGTTGTGGTACCATCGAGTTTTGAAAACAAATGTCTTAAGGGCAACTCATTCATGTGTAAAAGACAAATAATACATTGAAGAGGTCTATTTAAATGCTTTTCGAAAAGTTGTAAAACTCCGCCATATTTGCCCGTGTCTGTTAATGCTCCACCACAAACCTGTAGAGATATATATTTAGCTGACAAGTCATTATGTCATAGATTGCAAACTCCAATTTTTCAGCGGTTCCTTGACTTGGAATGGCAACAAAAATCGAACCTGGTTTGTGGAGGTTTACACACAGGTGTCGCAACTAATAGTTTGTAAGAGATGGCAAAAATGTGATAGATTAAGGAAAGAAATAAGATCAAAGGTATTATAACTGTTGGTCCACCATTCGGATTTGTAAATCAATTGCGGACAGACGCCAAAGCTAAATATATTAATGTTAAGTATATTTAAAAATATCCTCAAGCAGTATAGGGCGCACATTACTGCAATCCAGGAAGTACGCTGGATAGAATCGGGTTCTATAACATGAATTTCATATGTGCTCACGCCCCTACCAATGAGGCTGAAGAACCCATCAAGGAGGAATTTTGCGACCTCCTAAACCTAGCCTGTTCGAAGTACGATGTTTGGCGAAGCTGTGGAAAATACAGCCTCCATGGCACGACAACAGACAACGTCTTCCTACTGGCAAACTTTGCGACAGCTAGTAATATAGTTGTAGCATGAAGTTCCCTCTCCAGAGAATCCACAAAGCAAAGTAGATAACTCCAGATGGTCGAACCGCCAACCAAATCGACCACGTGCTTATTGACGGACGTCACTCGTCAAATATCCTGGATGTTAAAACATTCAGAGGGGCAAACGTCGACTCTGACTATTATCTGGTAGGTTCAGCAATGGACTCCTCCGCACACCGGAAATATCCAGAGACTACAGAGAGTGCCTGGACGAAAAACTCGCCAATATGCTAGGTAATTGCACAGACGTCAACATGTGGTCATATTGCTGCACTTCCATCAAGGAGCTTGCCGAAAATGCGTTAGGTTGCCAACCACTCCAGGAAAGAATTCATGTGTGCAAAAAAAGAAGGCAACAGATATGGCATATAGGAAAACGCTGCAACGCGTCACCTGAGCAGCGTGGGATGAGTTTAGGTTCAGAAGAAGGGATGCGGAAAAATAAAACAGCCATTTGAGTCTCCCAGCTCACGGATAAGTATCAAAGATTGCTGGAGAAGGAAAGACATATGGAGCCAATGGCTTTAAAACAGATCTCCAAGCACTTCGAAACTGCGAAGGTACGAGTAATCTCGTCACGGACCAATAGGGAATTGTTGATGTATTTAAGTAACACTTCCAGTAAAATAGTTACCTAGGACAAAACGTTTCTATCGACAGCTACTACCTTGAGGTAGACAAGAATTTCAGCTACCTAGTGGCAAATGTTAACCCTGCAAACGACATCATGGTGGAGAATCGACGAAGAGTAACCCATAGCAACCGCTGTTACTTGGGTCTGTCGAAACAACTTGGGTCAAAACTGCTAACGCAAAGAGCCAAAATCATGCTCTAGATGATCTCTTTTGAAAGAAAAATCGGTACCGATGTACATTGAGGCAAAACTTCTTCTTCGCTACATTCGGACTCTTTCGAAATGTGGGGATTTTCGTGAGAAAGTCATCCTTCAGCACACATCTGAATCTCTTAGAAACACCGGCATCTTACTATGTGGAATCTTCTTATCGTAGCCACAGAACTGTAATTTTTGATTGTAACCACCTGTGTTTTACCGAGCAAAAAAAACTGTATTTTGCATTTTGAATATGACGATATTGCATGCAAATCACGCCGCTAAAATCTTCAGCTCCCTTTGAACTTTTGTTGATTGTGTCACTTTTCTGTCCTTCTGCCTTTTCTCGAGTTGTTCGCGTTCTTTTCTTCCTGTCATGCTCTGGATGCTACGGTATAGGTAGGATTTACTGGATTCTTTGAATCCATTCCCCTCTCTTTGCCTACCGCTCCAGAGATGACTACATAGGTACCCCAGATAGAGCCAGGTGGACGGACTGTCTGGCCCTAGATGCCATGATGATGCTCCGAAATGTCGGCACCCCCACTAATGGCCGAGAGCTCAACCTAAATTATAAATTTTTTGTTTCCATTGATAAAAATTAGTAAGTAAGAAATGCACGACTAGTTCAATTAATAACTAGCTAAAGACCAGACACAAAAGTTAACCCCAAAGTCAACCAACGAGACTACAACATCCTTAGTGACTATGGTGGGAAGTACGAGTACATATAACCCCCTCACCAATCCCGACCCCAAGTAGGAAGGAAAAACAAGGTAAGTATCCCTTGGCATTGTATTTGTGAGATCCTCCCCTAGTTGCCTTACCTTTGTGGAGTCATACAGTTGTTGTGGTCGTACGTAATAGTGGGCCTTCCGCTGGCAGGTACCTTCATTAATCTGATGTAATCTTTTTTCGTGAGAAACCTCTCTGGTGCCACACGATTTTGGATTCTTTCGTTATAACTAAACGGCCTTTGTCATCCTCTTCTCAAGAAAAAAAAAAACTTGAATTCCCCATCGCGAAACCATTCATCTATTGTGTTTTGATCTTGTTTTCCAAATTTCTGATAAAAATTAGGTGGCGTCCACTGTTTTCTCTCTGTCTTCTTTCCCTTACTGCATCCTCCCGTGCTGAGCAGTCGTATTTCGCTGCTTATTGCAATTCTTGCGATCTTCTTTTGGGCCCGCAACAACGATTTATGTTACTGACACTTAAGTCCAAGCGCAGCGGTGTATAGTATATGTGGAATCAATGGTATAAGCTTGATCTAAATATGGAAAAACAAGGACGTTTCACAAGGAGGTTTTCTTACAAGAGTAGAGCGTCATTAGGGATTGATTCAAAGCAATTTCGCTCCGAGCAAATGTTATTTTCGAATTTTTCAGTATCTAGCTGGTGAGACAATGCTCATTCTTCCGCATTGAAATACTGGCACTAAACCTTTAACAATTTGATCTATCTGGCTGAAATTTTAAACCGTCGTCACCTAAACAGTTTAATATTGCAACATTACGCATGTTGCCACGGCACTTGTGTCCATGCATTCACGGTGATCTGGCCATCTAAGACGGATTATCGGAGCTGTTCTGACGAGGTGAGCATCGCTGTGCAACCTACCCGGTTCGCTCTTGGAACGTCTCCTTCATTCTTCATTGATGCAAACGGGACCGAAAATTACCCGAGGAACTTTTCTCTCGAAGTTTTAGCTTTCGTCAATGTCCGAGCTTCTGTGCCGTAAAGCAAGAGAAGGGTGATCTGTGTTTTTTCTGTCTTTTTGGCTGGTCGTAGCAAAGCTTTACTACTCAATTGCCATCGAAGTTCAAAGTAGCAGAGATTGCTATCGTTATCGTAGTTGATAACAGAGTAGAGGTGGGTCAAGTTCCTTTCTACCTCAAAGGTGTAGCTGCATATCGTTACGTTTTGTCCTAGACATGGATGTTGTGTATACTTTGTTCTTTCTTCCTTGACCGCCAAATCAATTTTTGCCTTTTCTGTATTCTTAGAATCTGGTTACTGCCATCTGCGAGTAGTTAAACAGATTTTGAAAGATCCTGCCTCTACAGTTGACTTGCGAATTTTGCTTGATTCTTTCCGAAACGATAATAAATGAAATAAATCAAATGAAAACACATCGTCTTTTCTGAAATTGAAGTTCTCGGTTTTATTATTACCGACCTGGATAGAGCAGCGTACATTCTTCATCGTCATCCTGTATAGTCAAATGAGCTTGGCAGGGATGCCAAAACTAGACATGGCTCTCTATAATTCACCTAATGCCTAACATCACACTGATACGGGCCGGTCGGACGGTTGACAAAGAGTCTTGTCTGTGCACATAATGTGTCAGATAAGATCTTGTAGACGATGCTGAGAAGATTTATTTCGCTGCAGTTTTCGCAGTTTAGCGGATCTTCTTTCCCTCCCTAGGATCGAACTAACGACGCTGAGGATCTATTTTTCGGGCATACGAGTACTTCCGTCGATTCAGTTTTAGAAATCATTGCCTGCTGCTTTAAACAGTTTGTTGGTTAAGCCATCGAGTTCAGCAGTTTTGTTGGACTTAACCTTTCAAACTGCTGTCTTGACTTGATCTTGATTGACGGAACGAAATGTTATCTGTCTTCGTCCAGGTTGAATTATTCACTCTAACTGACGTTAGAATGTTGTTTGTCAATAATCTTTCCAGATTTCCAGCAGCTACTGTGGTTCTGTTATGAGGTGTCATTCTCCATCCTTTCAGATTTCTATTTGGACCTTACAGCCTTGGCGTATTTGTTTTAGTTTTTGGTAAAACTTCCGTATTTAATTTTTCTGATAGCAGCTCTCTAAGGCACCGACAGAGTTCTTCTCGTGCTCGTTCCTTTACCTTCTGAGGAGTCAAATGTTTTTCTCTTATTTTATGATCGTGGAGGTAGCGAGCCCATTCGTTGTTTTGTGGAGAGCCGCTCTCTATGTTGAGTCTCTTATTAGACTTTCCTGTCTGCGTTCGTCATCCAATATGGGGTTTCTTTGCTTGGGAGTTTAACTCAGCACATCAGATGCGGCCTTACGCGTAAAATCTTACATTGTCGTCTTCCAAAAAGACACCAGCACCGTAATGACCCCAATGTATTTTTTCTTTGGCTCAGATTCTGCCCATAAGACTAGAATCAAAAGATAGTCGGCGCAGATGGCCATCAAACTCCCAGTGCGTGTTCTACAAACAGACTCTTTCTTTTTAAATGGTTTTGAAAGTGCACCACATGATTTGAATCTGAAGAAGCGGGAAAATTATAAGTGCATCTTAAGCAGAACAAGGCCTTATAGTATAAGCCTCCATGCAGATGAAACTACCTTTCTTTGGAGTAAGGCTGTGGTGATGTATTTTCGTGAAGCTTGTTCCATCAAATATCCGACACGCTCTATAGATGCAGATGCCCTTTCTCAATAACAAGCCCATGTCTTGCCGAGAACTCCTTTTACATTGCCTGAACGCCGATAACGCCTTAAAGGTTCTCCTTAAAGGAGAACAACCTTAGTTTTGGGGCGATTGAGTTAAAGACAATTTCTAATGCACCAACCATCGATAGTGTACAGAACAGGTACTGGGCATAACTAAACAGCTACATCAAGTACTTGGACGTTAGAACCATTACAGCCTTTAACAGTGAGAGAGCCAGGATATGCCAGGCCAACGCCTACCTCCATTAGTAATACCAAAGCGGAACTTGTTTTGAGGGCACAAACTCCATCCTTGGTATGAGTCGAGGCTGGCCTAAAACCTCCCTGCCGATCTTAGGAGCAAGGCACCCAGAATTTGTTGCAACTCTGCATCGGGTCAGACCCAGACCGAACTCCGGGAGCCCTGACTCCCATGTAACAGTGTTTGAAGTCCAAGTGTAGACAACCGGTGGTTCTGCCACTCAACAACGGCAGCGGTAGAAGCCTGAAGCCTCCGGTGGTGCCAATCGGAAAATGTTCACTATAAGACTAGTAGCTGCTCTGCCCCCGTTCATTACTAGACTACGTCGTTCGATTTTTCTTGTCCACAAAAATAGTGATTCGTCTACAACATGTCGTCTGACTGAGCTACACAAGCCGGAAAATGTTGCTTTATCGAAAGCGCTCTCAATGTCGATGAAAATGTCCAGCGCCTATATTCCTTCTTGTGGAGTGTGTCTTCAATTGCCCTAGAACCGTGTAGCAACGACGAATTTGTGCCATTGTCTTTTGTTACAAATTACGTTTGCAGCAAATAAAAATTGGTTGCAGATTTTCCCAAGTTTAGATAGGACCAGTGATTTCGGCACAAGTTCTCGGTCTTTCCGATTGCTCATCACATTGTCGCGTGAAACTCCCTAAACATCCGAAACCGCGTTAGAACCTTAAAACAACATGTCAAGGACACAAACGCGGTTGAACAGAGTCCAGAAATAATGATGGAAACTTAATAGTCGGCGCTGATATTCTGGAAAGATTACCTCAATTGACTGTTTGGCAGCGATGACGACAAACATTTCTCTGTTAGGATGTCATGGTACAGGTGGGATTCATTTTTTAATTTGACCGAGGAGTGCTTTGAATAGCAACATTAAAACAAAACAACTATTAGACAGGACAATCTCTTAAAGAAACTAACATATTTAAGGGAGTCATTACATAAGTTCAAGTACTGAAAAGATCTCCTCTGAGTCTTGTCTATCAAGTTCATTGGCGATTTCATTTTCGTTATCCCATTGTGACCTGGTACCCAAAGAGGACGCACTGCATTCAGCCTTCCGACTGCATTCAGTGAAGAGTGTTCGTGCTTCCAACACAGATTAGCTGTCGCTACAGGTGCAGATGATTCGTCCATTCCATTGATTCTTCAGCATATAGTTAATTCCCATCACTATTTCGTGTATCTTCGCTTGTAAGACAGACGTAAGTGTTCCTAACCAGAAGAGAAATCTATCGTTGTCGTTCTCGAGAAAGACACCAGCGCCGCAATCGGAAGTTCGCACAAGCTCGGGAAATTGAGAAGTCATGCTTTGTTTATCGGTAGCTAGTGGCTACCATAAGGAGGTAAGAACAATTATTGGTGTGTTAGCTATATCACATCGCTAGGTGAACGTCGCTTTAGGCCTGCCCCAATCGTACAACACTCTAGTTGCCTTACAATAAATAAAAGTATTGGTGCCCATTCCTTAATGTCACCCTTAGAGAAAGATTTATTCTTTGCGGTCAAATCGATCCACTTTAACATTGATGGATCAAAGATTAAAGACGGGAGCAAGTGGAGGGTATAAATCTCTGTAGCGCGTTTCGGCCTGAGTGTGCTTCTCAGATTTCATGAATATGTCTGTATCCAAAGACCTCAATAACTGAGGTTACCTCTGACCACATGGAAAAGAACGAAGATCACTGTGGTAGCACTTTTGCCCTTCAATGACTTGATGAGAGGTAATCTGATCATAGCGATCATAGGACGTAGACATACGGAATGTTATGTTATAGAATTCTTCACCACTGTAGAGTTCTGGAATCTAGAATTATGTTGGATTTCTCTGCTTCCTCCTGTTCGAAAATGAGTTAGCCCCAAAATCCCTGCATATAGACTAGTTGCATAGACGAGAGTTGATGTCCCTTTCGGAAGGATGTTGCCAGTACATAGAAATGCACGACGTCAGGGGCCATTAACAAGGATAAGAGGTATTGTCTAAAACTTTATGGAGAACAAACCAGACATTCTGCCCTTACTTCAGAGTCAAGAGAGTTGGTTCAAGATTTCAAACCGTTTACAATCATTCTAATGGTCTTAAGTTCAAAGTCCGCTACCCCTTGCCGACTAACAGATAGCAACCATCCTTTAGCAGCTCCAGAAAGACTAAGTGCTGACCCACAAGTCCAATCTAAGAAGGGTTTTCGACACTAGGATTAATACACAGCTATTGAACCCATGTCAACGGGTGGAGGACTTTTTTGATCAAATTCACAGATGAGCTGGATTTTTTGGCCAGGCTGTTGGGTAAACTTTGCATCCAAACCCTGGCAACACTCTATTGAAGGGTTTCAAGTTCCATATGTGTGTTTACACAACAAACGCAATTTCTTTGTAAGTCGTTTCCTGTTTTGAGCGTTTCCTTTTCGCTGCTTACTATATTTTTGTTGTTGTGTTGTGCCCGTTGTGGTCTTTGTTTTCCTTATTTGATATGCTTTAGTTCTTCTTCGTTTGTTGGCGGGGTTGTTTCTTCTTTTGTGCTTTGTCTATGTTTGCCAATATTTTATTTTTATTTGTTATCCTTGGGGGGATTGAATTATTGACATTTTTCGTCGTTATTATTGCTAACGGCATGCGGCTGTTGTTGCAGTATTTGTGGGAGTGGTAGCTGGTAGTAGTGGTAACCGTCGATGGTTCCAGAAGCAGCGCAACATGTCATATAATGGCGGCGGTGATGGTTGTGGTGGTCGCTTTGGCTACCCGTATACTACATATAACGTCATGGGCAACTTGGCGCTTAGTTCTCGTCGAATACGAATTTCTAATGCTACACTGTTGCTGCCGGCTCTGGGGAATGTTAATGGAAAATCAGGACACACTATGAGTAAGTGAGTGAGTTGGTGGGTTGGTTGGTTGGTTGGTTGGTTGGTTGGTTGGTTGGTGAGTGTGCGGGTGCTGCATTCGAGTAAAACAGAGAAGTCCACGCGGTCCTCGTCGCTGGTTGATGAGATTTCAAAAGCAGCCCCACAGGACACATCAAATAGAAATGGCAAATGGGAAATGGGAAAAATAAATACCTTAATACATAACCCATGACTCGTTTGGACACAGGACATAGGACACAGCTTCAACGGAACCATTCTGAAGGTGTATTTGCTCTGTTTGATTTCGAGTCCTACTTCGGTTTTGTTGAGTGATTAATCCCCTTAACTCAGAGAGTTTGAAAACTGCGATTGAAGCATTTTTGTATTGTGGTCACATAGAACATGGTGCAGGATTTTCCCTTTCTTTAAGCGCTGGACAATGATTTTTGGTTTGAAATTTGCCAATAACTACGAGAGGACGCCAACATGAAACACATGCCTGTTCGGCCGGTGTTACAAAGGATTTTTGCCCAAAAATCATAGCTCATTCTCGGAGGGTGTGCATATGAATGTTACATTGCCATCGGAGATTGGATTTGTTCCGGACATTTGGAAGATGGGGTTTTGTGTTTTTATGAAACCATTCGATGGTGAGTTCCTTGCTTTCGGGCAGATGTGCACTTTATTATGCACAGACACGACGTTATATGCAATGAAATATTCAGAATCAGTTCTGAAAGTACTGCGTCAAAAGAGTTGTGGACAAGCTGTAGGTTAAAATTTAATTTACACTATTCCAGTTTGTGAGATTCTATAATTTAGTGAAACACGGGTCGGAATATTGAAGTGGGTTGTTTGACGTAACCATTAGACGTTGAGATGTCATGGACTTGGTTATTCAGTATACTTGTCGACAGTTTCGGAAGGAGCATTGACTTACTAAATGAGAAAAGGTAAACTTAATACCAACATCTTCCTTTGTGTTCAATTATACCTTGGTAGTGGGTTTATTAAAATGTTAAAGTTGAAAAGTTCTCAGATGAAAGGATTAAGAGGAAGGATTTATTTGTAACAAAATATGTTGCGTCAAGCACACAAGCGACGTTTCGGTGCTAGTTCAAAGGTTATTAAAAAAAATAGAAAGCTTTGTGATTGTGGTGAGAGTCTGGAATTAGAAGAGCTGCTCGTACCAGTCTGGGAACAAAAAGATGAAACAGTAACATGACATACCATCTACGACAATTATTTCATCAGCTTCATAGGCAGTCCAATGTGAGCAAGAACTAAATGAAGTGCATGGCGTTAGTTAAAAGGGGTCTGTCGACTCTTTACCGGTGAGCAGGATACCATGACGATACTTTCAACGTCCAAACGTTAATGACGCACTGTTTCTCTGTGGTGGCTCTAGATACCTAATTCAACATTCAACATGTAGTCAGCTATTGTATACTGTTAAGATTGGAGCCTACTACATATCAAAACGTTCAGTGAATATCCCAAAACTGCTTTGATGAAAAACCCTGATTCCTGAAAATGACTTCCGCAAACATGGATAACAATTTCGTGATATGCTCGTGAAATAACCCGGCTTGGACGACTATCTATCCAACTGGATAACATCCACGTAAGATATAGGGCTGATGTGATACTATGTAGAGGACAACGTTGCTTTAATATGAAATCCCATAATATCTACCTACTTACTTTACTTGAAGTAGCACTACAGTTCGGGGTTGACCCTGGCCCTCAGCCAACTAGCGTCTCCAACCAGCACGATCTTTAGCTAGCTGCCTCCAGTTTCGCACGCAAAGTTGGTTGAAGTCGTTGGTTGTCGTTGTATCTCTTCCTCCATTCACGGTCTATGCAGATGGAACCGAAAATCTCCCGAAAAATTTTCTCCTCAAAACAGCCAAGAGCACTCTTTTCCATATTTGATAAAGTAGATGCCTCTGAGCCCTAGAGGAGAAGAGCTCGGCAGTCAGGCGGTCCGTTTCAACAGCTTTTTGGACTTAAGCTTAGATATGAATATCTTCAATTAATCCAGGTTGGGTGGATGGTATAGTTGGTTTAAAGGTTCATTTTGCGTGACAGCGGTATTTGATTTATTATCGCCGTTGTGGAGTCTACAGAAATACTTTTTCCAATTTCTCATCATCGAATGCGACTCCCGGATTTTGTGTCCTTGGGAATTTTTTTTCACCTTTTGGTAAAACTTCCGAATCTCGTTCTTGGAGTAGCGTCGAATTTCTTCGAGCGCGCGCTTCTCATGTTCCTTCTTTTTCCACTTAAAAAGCAGGTGTTCGTCTCTTCTCTTCAAGTGAATAGTTCAGGTCCGTCTTTGCAGCGGCCCTTTGAATGCCTCCTGCTCAGACGCATGTGCTTGCCGGCACGAGCCGGCAAACCAGGGGTTTCGTAGTGGTGGGCGAGTGAAACCCAGCACATCATAGGCGGCATCTCTGATAGGTTTTGATAACCTTATATCTTGATTTGAGTACCATTAAAATATTTGTACACAAAATTAGGGAGGAGGAAAAAGTTTGCAAGTTATAACGACTAGGTAAATGAGAGCTCGGCAGGGCATTCCATAAGAGAGTTGTACGGCTTAGGAATGAATCACGATATTTCAGAGTACGTCCGAATGTGGGCTTGAGGGTATACTGATGAACATTCATAGCGAGACGAGTGTTACGGTTAAAAGCTTGAATGGGCGGAATGCTACTCTGTATTTTAAAGGAGCACTGGTGGTGGAAATAGCGATAAAACAAAGTGAGACAGCAGACATTACGTCTGTATTCGAGGGTGTCAATTGACTCACTGATATTAGTAACACCTATGAGTTTTATCGCACGGTTTTAAATTCAATTCAGTAGGTTCAGAGATGTATTAGGCGTACTGACAAGATGTGAGCAATATGATCCAATTTTGGGGGGATATATGCCTTATATATTGTGGCCACATCAGAGGGGTAAAGTATTTCTTACATTGCTTGAGGAAACCTAGATATATTGCATCATTTTTGACGACACCGAGTATGTGGTCATTCCAATGTAAGTTCCCATTGACACACATATCGAGAATGGAAAGTTTTGTGGTTACGACGATGCAAGTGCCATTCACGTACAAATTTCGTTTTAACAGCAGACAACATTGTGTTTTAGAAGCATTAAATTCCACTCTAATAGTGGTTCCCCAATTAGTTATGCCGTTAACATCACAATTTAATGAGCTTAACATACGCTGCCGTTCCTGTTCTACAGCCGAAAAGCAGGGACGGGAGTCGGGGAACGAATATGAAAAGCTGAGAGTACTGTCATCATTAGAATTGGCTTTTGCCAGATGCTACGAAAACTATACTGCCCGTCATTGAGAAGTTTTCGCGTTTCGAGATATTTCATGAGCTGGCGGTTTATGAACGTTTCCATGACCTTGGGAAGAAGGGACGTAAGTGTAATGGGTCTGTAGGAAGAGAGAGAAGAAAATTCACCGATTTAAAGGATGGGCTGGAAGAATGCTGCATTCCATCTACTCGGAAAGAATCCTTAAGGGTAGGATCGGTTGAAAAGCTTACGTAGTGGTTCTGCCATCGTGGAAGAATACCTCTTTAGAAGAAGGGGAGATATATCATTTGGACCAGCGGATTTATATACCTATATGTTGAGATCCTTAAGTACTCACGCTACTACACGAGTGCGAAAGTGGATTTGTCACATTGAAGCTTCGACGCACTCAAGTGTGGGCGGGGGCGAGGCACAATCTGGAAGTGTTGAGCTGTGAGGAAAGTGTGCAGAAAGCAGCTTGGCCAGCTGACAGCTGAAATGTCATTGTAAATGAGCATTGGGATGGAGGAAGAGGCAGAATTTTTAATGTTTTTGACGAACGACCAACAATTTTCAACACTTCAGCAGTGTACTTATGAGGGTGAGAATTTAAAAACAAGTCCAGGGTGTTGACCGTATGACTATCAACGCTTGGTATTCGTGTGGGTTCATTTACAATCTGGTTCAAGTTATTTTCCGCATCGAAGATCTCTTCACAACTACAATATTCCAATTATTTATGATATCATGAGCAGCTTGTATTGTAGATTAATGCCGCACTTGAGGATGTAGCGGTAAACGAATGCACTATAATATACTGTCCCAGCATTTGGCGTCAAAGTTAAATATACTTATTTGGTTTGGTTTCAAAATTACTTAACTGTACTGCAATGAGCTTTCTAATTTTAGGGACGTAACATTATGAAGGTCTGTTGCTATACTACTGAAAAGAGTCGTCAAAAATTGTCCAGTCCGTGTATCCTATTTGATTGGGAGGCACAGTAGTTTCGGTAACGTAGCCGTTATCATTCCACTACTATAGGGTTTTCCAATAAGGACTTGACAACTTTTTTTTTAAATTAAACGCAAACCATTTGAGATATTTCAAAAACTTTATTATCAGCTTGAAGTATCGAAACATTTATGAATGGAACTCGACTTCGTTCATATGGCCACCGCGGGCACGTTTGCAGCGGTCAATTCGTTGGACCCGTCGTTGGCGTGTTGGCATAAACCAATGACTTAACGTGGCCCCACAGAAAATAGTCAAGCGGCTTTAAATCGCACGAACAAGGCGGCCAATCGACTGGCCCATGTCTTGAGATAACACGCTCACCATACTTACTCTTCAATAAATCGATTGTAGCGTGTGCTGTGTGGCTTGTGGCACCATCCTGTTGAAACCACATGTCGTCCAATTCGGGCCAAAATAATTGGTGATCATGGCGCGATAACGCTGACCATTCACAGTAACTTGACGATTGTTATCGTCATAACGCCGCCGGCATGCAAACCGCACCAAACAGTTATATTTTGTGGATGAAGTGATGATTCATGAAGCGCATGTGGATTTTCACCCGACCAGTAACGCATACTTTGCTTATTGACGAACCCATTGAGCCAAAAATGAGCTTCGTCACTGAAGATGATTTTGCGATGAAATTCATCATCTTGACGCATCTTCCCCAGAACCACGCCGTGGAATTAACTGATTTGGATCGTTTGCTACGAACGCCTGAACGGCAGCGATATTTTCGACACTTCGACCAACCCGTTGTCTCACTAACACGGCAACATCACACAACGAATATGTAGACTCAAATTTATGTACTAAACTTGTTATTGCCTGTCTACTAGGGCGAGAATTACGACCGAAAATTGGAGTTAACGAGCTTAAAGTTGCAGTCACCGACTCCGAATTTCGGTAGAAAATTTTTATAATTTGTAGACGCTGCTCGTTCGTGTACTTTACCATGATGAAAATGTTGAGTTTACTGAATAAATAGACAGTGCGTCGACAAATTAAATTCAAAGTTGTCAAGTCCCTATTGGAAAACCCTTTACTTGTGTCTTTAGATCTCTCAAACTTTCATTAATGCTGAATAATAAATAACCGACCACTAATATTGACACTGATTGCAGGGAAAAATATTCCCTAAAACCTGTGTAATCCTGTGTAAGAACTGCAATAAAATGACAGAGTACGAGTTGCCAGGTTGGAAACGAGGTCTGATCTGAACAAGTCGGCGATTCTTTCTAATGAGAGCTGCAGCCCGATAGATACTTCAACAGGCTTCGAAATTAGTTTCTAAAATTTTTCGTTACGAATACTGTTCTAATTTATATCCCAGTCACTGGCCCTACTTTCGTTATTTAGTGCCTTTCTGCGAGCCACATGAAAATTAAATTAAATTAATCATCATGTTAAGCCTCATGGGTATCGATTAGGGACAAAATTCCCTTCTGGCCAATTAATCACTCTTCATGTGAAACAGTTTGCTGGCCAAAAAAAATGTCTGACATGCCTGTTCCACAAATTATTGCCAAAGGTCATGGGGGATACAATAATTAGGCCTTTTTGGGGAATATCATATCTCATTGCGTTGCCAATAAAAATAATTACCAGCATCAGAATCGTGTTTGAAGGTCGCCAGAGGGGCGGCTGGAAAAATTTCAATCATCATCCCAAAGTGGAGACGTACCGAAAGACTTTGCTTTCCATGGAAAGTGCTTAATATGTTATGTGTTTTCTCTGTGCGATAATGGACCATTTAAACATCCATCAGACCGACATCAGCACACAAGGGTTGTTGACTGATTGGAGGCCAAAGAATTTCCTTTATCTCTGCTAACGTCCTCCTATCGAGGCTGAAGTGAGGAGGCATCTGCCCAAGCGTTGGAATCGCCTCAACGTCTGGGGATCGGGTATACATATTCGTACATGCTCGTATATATGTGCAGGCTGGATCTTCCACTCCATTCTATCTTCTGATTTCCACCAGCCTGCCTCTGTGCCATGATTAATAAAAAAATCATTCTGGCACTTATCCAGCAGACGTAAAAAGTTGGCTGGCCATACACTCTAAGTGAGAGTATATACTCGTACTCGTAACGTATCTATGAGTAGCATGAAGGAGCTATAGATGTGTTTACACTCTGTGATCGGCTAGAATATTATTTAGTCTCGAGTCGATTTGCTTTTGTTTATACTCTTCAGGACAGCGGGTGCTGGCTTTGACGTAGGACGTAGTCAGGCGGAGGTAATCCGATATAAGCGAGGACAGATTGTTTTGTTTTTGGCTGCGAATATATTTAAATAAATTTATGGGCCTTCGAATGACAGTTGGTAGACTTTTAGTTGTTGTTGTTGGCAGTGATGGTGGGGTTGTCATTGCCATTCGATTTTAGGAATTGTATTCGTATCTGTCGATTGTTAAGTGTCAATTGGAAAACGGGTTGTCACGGTTTAATGTTACATTTTGGTGGCATTTGGCAACAAATTACGCTCCTGTCTGCTCTAGTGACATGTGGAATTTTGACTTTGGCCTTGCTTTTTTTTTTGTTTGTTTTCATGCAACACACTCTCCACTGTTTACATTCCAATTTAGCGCTGATAGAGTGACTTGACAGTGTTTACGCAAAAAGTCACTTTTCATGAAATATTGTTTGTTGATTTGGCTTTTGGATTTTAGGAGGTGATTTTAGATTTCGGCCTTCTCCCTAATCGGCTTTGTAGAATTGAGTTCGTGCAGTAATGGGTTCATCCAAAAATTTGAAGGAAAAACAGTTGACAGAATAGCACAAGTTTAAGGTTTTAAGGTTTACGAATTTTAATGATGAGATCTCTACATTATTGGAGTACGGTTGTTGTCACAGGACCACTGACTTGCAACAGTTTCCATAATAGACTAAATTTTTTAACTTTGCACATTGCTAGATATGTATTTGGAATTTAAGGCAGTGGAAAGCCAGAGACATATTCAACATTAGAGCCGAAAGGTCAATGCCAGTAGTGACAGACTGCATACGTTGACGAGGTTTTGGAATCGAATTTGGGGCTTATGGTTTTCAGCAGCGTGTCATCTTGGTTCTCATATTGAAGAAATCTTTTTCTAAGGTCTTTTAGAACTTAGTGGAAGCAACCCAGGATGCAGTTATGGTGTGAGAAATATTCAGTTGAAAGCTGTGAGGAAGAATAAAGGGTTGAGGCTAAATCGACTGGCATACTTACGCAGACACAGTGTCTAGGTTTGGGGACAAACCTAACACCGACAAGCCGGCCCTATCACCTTGGAGCATGTTTCCAGCAGTTAATTGCTGTTTTTTCTTCGGAGTTCCTCTAAGTCAAACGCAAAAAAAAAAATAGGAATATCTATTCGACGGACAGTAAAGGTATCATGATATGTAGGTAAGTACCTTGCCTACCCCTCAGGAAAATTGAAATCTTGAATCGCTTGGTCTACGTATCCAATTTCCCTAAAGAATTACGAAGACGGCGAAACTCGCTTTTATCAGAATGGGACAGGCAGAGGACAGGAAAGATCGAAAGCGCAGATAGGCGGAAGAAAACTGAAGTTACAGAACTTGAGGCATACGGAAGCCAAGTGATCAGTATTTATTCGAAAGCTGTCAAATGATTGATAGCGATTTGGGCAAATCGATGCATGACGATCGCATCCGGTGGAATAGTTACGATGAACCGCCTTTCCTATGACTGCGCAGGTCATCGAATCTTGTAAAGTGACTGCACTATAAATAGTATCTTAGAGGATGTGTAGGGATAGGTATGTAATGCAGATCCGCGACTTCTTGCGAGCTCAGGATCTAGCAGCTGATATGAAGAGTTGGGTTGAAGTCAGCGAAGTAAAATCTAAAAATGGCCGCAAGGTTTTCACTGTCCTTAAAATTTACCCAAGGCGAGATAAACGTATCTATTGTATAAATGTATGGGCTGAAACCATCACAAATTGTAGTTCAAATAACCCATGCCAGATTTTGTTAAAGATTTTAGTATGCCTTTCATATACTATACAGCAGATGCAGCCCAATCATTCGTTCCATGCCTTTTATCACGAATGAAGGCAGAATAACAAAAGCACGCCGCAGCGTATTTAATGGTCTACTGTGTAATAATAGTCGATGCCAGACCATATTTCAGGTACTTTTCAGAATTTGATTAGCCTCTATATTCTTCTTGTTGTTTTGTGACCTATACAGACGCTTTCTGGTTGCCTATCGTAGCCACTGTAAGCTAGCTTCTGATTAGCTTCCTTCAACCTCTGTCTCTTTTTGAGTCGGTTTATTTGGGATCCCTCCTCTTTAACAAATCAGAATTGGATGTATCTGTGGTCTGACGTGGAAACCTCAGTGACGTGGTAGTACTATACAGCTGCTAACCTCCATGGTGTACTTGTATAGGATTAATTTTGGATGGGAGCCAAAATTGTTTATAGCTAAGTCAGATGACGCAGAAGGTAATTGGCTACCACATTAGGCCTGCTAAGGTCTCTATGTGGCCTGCTAGAATCATCTCCTGCCTTTAAAGGTGTCGATAGAACCGATCATTTGTTTTTAATTCTGGAAGAATAAGATGACGCAAATGATGAACTATCGTGGTTGCAGAATCCTTCAAACGTAGGTACAGCTGAGGTACAGCAAAGCAAGTTCTCCCCACAGATATGTATGTTTTGAAAACCTCCATCCTATCCAAGGTGCAGTTAATGGGGTGAGTCATACCTCGACTTAATGGTCTCGATAGATGTTTTGTCATAGCCCATAAATGAGGGTCCTTGCTTTCCTGATCCTAGGTCACCTTACGAGAAAAGACACCAGCACCACCTTCTTTTGTCAGAGGACCCATGGGTACGATTAGTCGGAGTTACCCGAGGGGGATTTAGGCACTAAAGCCTTCAATCAAAATTACAGTCTCTTTGGGCTATGCGCCTGTCTCTGTCTCGTCAGAATCTGGATCCATCCCCATTCTAAGGGAATTAAACTGTAATAGCCTTGGCATTTGTGGTGCTATTTCCATCAATTAAGCTCAATCTACCGAATGTGTTGTATACCGGCGGGGATTTAGTGGTATATTGGTTGGGGCCTCCAGAATCCATACCCTATCGAGAAGAATATACTTGTTGGTGGATTGATGCTACTGCGTATACCAACTGAAATAGGGATCAGCTTTTATTTACAAATTTATCATATAGGCAGGACCTTGTTAGCACTTTATTCGACGTTTCATCCTTCGTGGCATCTGTGGTAGCAGGAAGCTGTGGAATTTAAGTCAAGATCGTGTGGCCCTCTCGTGATTCTGGGGCTAGTAGAAGAGCCTAAGAGCTATAGCACTGCCAGTGAGAAAGCAGCCAACAGACTCATGCAATCATGCAATACATTTCCTTTATTACTCTTTATTTCAAGCTGACCCCAACCAATGATGACCAAACTTAAAATTCCTTCAAGTTTTCAGTTAACGATGTATGCTGCATCATTATCCAACTACAAAAACATCGACAGCCATCGAAAACCAGCCCGAAACTAACATCCATCACGGGTGGTATAAATTCACAGCAAACTAAATTATGGCACATCCTTAGTAGTGAAACCATTCATTCATCATCACGTGACGAACATCTTATCACCCAGTTGTCGAATGAGAGGCCTAACTACGTATACCTACCACTAGTAGAAGCTACTGTAACAAGACCATAACACACTTACTTACAACAAGGTATTTGCAACAGGCACAACCTATTCCCTGTTAGCATTAACCCATCCAAGGTATGGTATGAGAGGAGCGCACAGACCGACCGAACGGCGACGTCAGTGTTGATGACTCAACACACATAAATAATTTAGAATCCACAGACGTCCGGGTGGGTGGCATGTGAATCTTAATAAGATGCATGTTGATTGCCTTTGGGAGCCACTTTACAACTTCCAGTGATGATGGTCACTGCCACGTACACAACCTGAATGGAAATGAACATGAACTAATAACTGTGTTATTCGGTGGAACTACGGATACCATCCAAGCTTGACTCTGCTACTTGTATACCATTCCGATATCTATCCACCCACTGTAGATAGTGGTACTGATACTGGTACCGGTACATGGTGGTAGAGCTTTTCAGCTTCATGTCATCATCAAAGTTGTTGTCGTAGTCGTTGTCCCTATCGTCATTCTGGTCGTTTCTCATTCCACACTACACTGTTGTCGACGACGAAATTCCCAATGCCATCCAAACACGAAATGTTTTCCACATTATTGCATGATGTTAGGTTATTAGTAAGCCTGGCCATTGGCGAAGGTATCCGTAATGCTTCCAGCTGCTACTCGTACACACCATACCAATGCGCTAGCTAGTGTTCGTGTTTTCTGGGACAGTTCCCAAAAGGATTCTCACATATTCCAGTTACACAGCGGATACACTCACTGTGTACTTCTGTATCCTGTAGATTGCTGTGCTCCTGGTTGTAACAACCGTGCGACTGCAAATTATTATGTAAAACTATAGTCCCCAAAGAAAATTGACCGTGTTGGAGTGTTTGTTATCTGGGTGGGGTGAAAGTGGTGGGTTCACTGTAGATGAACATGAACAATATTACGGTTTCACACAACAGGCATTTATGAAAATTGTAGATTTTTGATTAATTTTCAAAAGTATTTGTGTCAGGACATTCGAAGAAAAGGGTTACTACATATTTTCGATGTATATAGTCCCCAAAGACAGTGTGTCATATACCTAGTAGGGACATACTATAAATATTGTTACAATACAAAATACATCCATTAACATAACAAGAACTGAACGCCACCAAATATTGATATTTGGTATTGAAATATGCACTGTTATGTGACTGGTTTGTGGTTTTTTTTTCGCCATATAGTGGACAGCAGCTTGCTATAAGCCGAATGTTCGTTTATCGGTACGAGCAGTAGAAGCTATATATGCTGTCAAGTCAAGAATAAGAAAAAACCAAAAAATCATGGCTCGTGAGATGGAGATTAATCAAAAGTCAGTAAAGCGTATTATCAACAAAAAGTATGAGCCAACAGTTGGTGTGGATGTTGGCTGTCAATTACTCTCATTTACTGAATTCAATGTGGTTGATCTTTTTGACAGATGTCATAAAATCTTTGGCTATTTTAGTCATGGAGTCGTTTATCATGCAACAACGCATTTTTGTTATTCAATCTTATTACGAAATGGGTGATCTGTAAAAGTAAAATTCGTGAATTTTTCGATCAACACAATCGAGCTAGAGAGTACGGAATTCGTGTAATGGTGAAGCGTGTTGAAGAAACTGGTCCGGTATCGGGTCTAAATACATATCAGTATGCTTGGCAAGCATGTACACGCCAAAACATCACCACTTTGAACGAAAGTGTTCAGAAGCAACCAGGCACCTCAATTGGTTGCCTAAGTCAACAATTGGGTTCAAGTCAAGTGAGGCCTTATGGCACTTTACGGCGAATCCCAATTACATAACAATTAAGGATTGCAAGGACAATTTGTTATCGAATTTGATCTTTTCCGATGAAGCCCATTTTGGATGGATGGGTACGTAAATGAACAAAATTTTCCTTTCTGGTGACCGGAAAACCCATACGATACGCGGTATCTTTGGCCCGAGGCAGTTACTGTGAATGGAGAACGTTATCCCAACATGTTTTCCGGCTATTTTTTTTTCAGAATTGAATGAAATAGGTCTGGACGATATCTGGTTTCAACAGAATTGTGAAACTGCCCACATAAACCATCAACCAATCGATTTATGGCGTAAGAAATTTGAAGATCGCAATATTTCAGTGCCAAGAGAAGTTAATTGGCCTCAAAGGTCATGCGATTTGACACCTTTAGACTTCTTCCTGTGGGGTTATTTGAAGAGTATGTAAGAACATGCTTGTATTATTCATCTACTACAATTATAGTAGATTATTTAGTATCTGTTACAATTATTATACTCTCTTACTTTTCAAAATATACGTTCACTTCTTGCGCATCACCGGAGTTATTTACATGGTGCCGAAACCCGCTCGTGGAGAATAATAAATAAAAATTGAAGAAGGAATTGAAAAATAATAAAATGGAAAATTGCAGTTTTCTCCGGCCACCGAAGGCTTTATTCATCGAGCATGACAAAGATATGGCAAGGGAATGGAAGCTTTGGAAACAACAGTACGAGTATTTCAAAGTAGCCGTAGATTTGCCTTCGAAATCTGATCAAATCCACGTGGCGACATTCATTTCCTCAATAGGCCATGCAGCCATACTTACATACAACTCGTTTCCAAAAGATCCTGAAGAAAAAATAGATCAGGTAAAAAATAAATTCGATTCATATTTCTCCCCTAAACTTAACGTAACGTTCGAGCGTTACAAATTTCATAAAATAACTCAACAAAAATACGAATCAATTGATGAATTAATGTCTCGCCTAAGGCTCAAAATTGTGTATTCGAACCACTCCCAAGATTCTGGGAATTCGCATTGAAACCTTGCGCACAAAACTTTTGTCAGAAGACCTTTCTTTGGAGAAAGCTTTAGGCATCTGGCAAGCGGCAGAAATAGACAAGAAATCACTTTGAAAAAATGTGTGGAAAATCGAACAAAACAAATCGCACAGAAAAGTGGAAAGTTGTGAAATCCAAAATAATTCTTCAACAAGCGAAAGCGCAGTATTTTTCGGCTGTTTCGAAAGTTGCAATAACACCGACAGTGACAAAATTACAGAAACAATTTTCACCAACGACGACAAGTACGCAATAAAATTGGACCCAGGAGCTCAATGCAATGTCCTCCCAAAGAGAATTTTGGAAAAATATGGATTTTGTTTCAATCCAAGCAGTGTAAAGCAACTATTCTCGTTTGGTAATGAAAAAATAAAAGTTCTTGGAGAATAGCAAATACCCCCTGCAGAATTGCGTTCAAAATTGTAGCAAAAGATGTGAAACCAATTTTCGGTGCTAAAGCACGCGAAAGGTTAAACATAATCAAAATAATAAATACTGCAAATATCGAAAGTAACATTTACGAAGGACTCGGTTGCTTAGAGGATTTTGAATACGACATAGATTTGGTCGTCAGTCCTAAATTTAGCATATGTCCGGCCCGTAAAATACCTTTTAAGATCATGAACACAATCAAAAATGAAATAGTATAAATGGTTAAAATGAATGTTATTGAACCAGTTAATGAACCAACGCCAGCAGTTTCACCAGTGGTTATTGTACAGAAAAATAATAAAATTCGAATATGTATAGACCCAACAATTGTAAACAAGAACATAGTCAGACGTCACCATGCTATGAATACATCCTTTCGAAGAAATAGCAGCACAACTATGTGGTACCAAATATTTCACTCTTCTTGATTGTGCGAGAGGATTCTGGTAAATAAAAGTCTCAGAACGGACGAAAAAGATACTAACATTCTCCACTCTATGGGGAAGATATAGCTTGAAGCGCCTACCATTTGGATTTTCGTCCGCTGCTGAAATATTTCAAAATATAATGCAAACGTTGTTTCCCAAAATACTAGATGTCAAAGTATCAATGGATGATATTCTCACTCACTCGACCACACTGGAAGGTCTTAGAAAAACAACCACACACGTATTCAAAATCATCAGAGAAAATGGGCCCAAGCTGAACAAAACTAAGTGTAAATTTGACAACCATTAAAATTCTGGGAAACATCATCAGCGACAAAGGAATCCATCCAGACCCTGAAAAAATCGATGCAATAAACCGTCTAAATCCACCCAACAACAGGAAGCCACTGCAAAGACTCCTAGGAAAATTCACTTATCTAAGCAAATTCATAAATAACTACTCAGCTATTACAGTTTCGCTCAGACTTTTACTAGAAAAATCGAATCCTTTTTATTATGATACCAGCCAGCAAACTGCATTTGACAAATTAAAATCTTTAATCACGAGTTCTCCAGTCCTAAGATTATACGATGTGACAAAAGATGCTAAATTACAAGTAGATGAGAGCTCTTATGCTATGGGCATCGTTCATCCAATAGCATACGCATCCAAAGCGCTGACTGAAACACAAACACGATATTCGCAGCTGGAGAAAGAAGCCCTGGCCATAAAATTGGGATGCGAAAAATTTCATCAATTTATTTTGGGAAAACAGGTACTTATTGAATCTGATCATAAGCCTCTAGATTCCATCTTCCAGAATCCAATCCATTCTTCTCCACCACGTCTTCGAAGGATAAGACTTAGTTTGTTGACATACGATCCTTGTGTTGTGTACACTCCAGGCTCCAAAATGCCATCAAAACACCATGAGATCTTCAAATTCTCGCAATTTTATCACTTTCCAATAAAGAATTCGATAAATTGAAGAAGTTCAACAAAGAAGCTACCGTGTTACAATGACTAATTAAAGTAATAAGAAATGGATGGCCTAATTCCATTGAAGAAATATCCAAATCCCTTCGAGGGCATTGGCATTTTCGCGAAGAACTCTCTGTTGACTTAGACGGAATAATATTCAAGTCCTCCAAAGCCGTAAATCCGTCCAAATTATGACCAGAGATGTTGAAAAAATATTATATTGCGGTCACGTTGGTTATGTCAAATGTGTAAATATGGCCAGACAGTCTATGTTTTGGCCACGAATGAATCAAGACATTTTTAATTACGTGAAGAAGTGTGCTGCATGTCAAGTTCATCAACATAGCAGTGCCAAGTTAACAATCGGAGAAAAAGAAATTCCAAATCATGGATTCGACATTGGAACAGCGGACCTGTTTCATTTTCAAGGAACTGTGTACATAGTTTTTCCGGCTTTATTAAATTTCAAGAACTTAAAACAACAACAGCAAAAAATGTAATCACTTTTCTTAAGGATATATTTTTAATGTTTGGAACTCCTCGGACGTTGGAAACAGACAATGGACCACAATTTTCGTGTCAGGATTTCAAAAATTTTGAAACAGTTTGAAAATTTAACCACTCAACAAGTTAACCATACCATACAAGGCGAAATGGATTGGCAGAACGTGCAGTTCAAATCGCTAAAAACATATTAAAAAAATGCTATTACGACAACATGGATATACACCTGGGTCTATTAAACTACATGAATACGCCACGAGGAAATCTCGGTTTACCAGCAGAACGTTTGTTTGGACATAACATACGCAGTCTACTCCCGGCAACAACACTTTCACTGCAATTGGAAAATACGTCAAATTTATCAAACTTTCTGCGCACCGAAAGAGAGAAACAGGCAACAATTCTTCCATGTCTTAAAATTGCCCGAACGACGAACAACGAGCAAATACTGGTAGCAGCGGGCATATATCCAAATGATTCTGTTGATGAAGACAATTTCTTTGTGATCGAGGATCCGCAGGAGCAGGAGAATCGAGTCCTTGTGCACAATTTCTACCTTCGAAATGAAATTGTGAATTGGCGATTCGAGAGCTCGGGTTTCACCCAGTTCAGTGACGAGAATATGGCAAATAATGTCATCACCAACGCTAGGGTACTACCCCCGTTGATTTCGAAGGAAAAGCTCCAAATAATTTTCGAATCGCTTAGAAGTAAGAAATCAGTGGGAACCGATGAAATACCGAACATTGTGCTTCGACATCTCCCTCTAGAAGCGGTGAACATTTATACCACCCTGTTTAATAATGCAATGAATGCACATTATCCAGGGCATTGGAAAGCTGCGGTGGTACATCCCATCCCCAAAAGGGATAAAGACACTTCCAATCCAGCGAATCTCCACTCGATCAGTCTTCTTCCAAGCATCAGTAAGGTTTTCGAGAAGGTGATCAATAGAGTCCTGACTAAGTGGGTTGAAGACAAAAATATAGTTCCGGATAATCCATTCGGTTTCAAGGCGGGGCATGATATCATTCATGCTGCGTCTAAACTGGTTTCTGATATCCAATGGAACAAAGACAAGAACCAGTGCACTGGTGTCTGCCTGATTGACTTGGAGAAAGCCTTCGATACCGTATGGTTAGAAGGACTCTTTTTCAAGCTGGACAGGTTGGGCATTAGTAAACCACTGCTGTATATTCTTTTCGATATGCTCACCAGTAAACAGTTCATCGTGAAGAATGGCGATGTGACTTCTGCTGGAACATTTAACATTAAAAACGGTCTGCAACAAGGTGCGGTAAATTCGCCGATCCTATTCAACGTTTACACGAGTGATCTGATAGGTTCACTTCACTATTCCATAGCGTACGCAGACGACATAATCGTGTATAGATCAGGTCCAAAGATTGAGGTCATTAATATACTTTTGCAGCGTGACTTCGACAAAATTAAGCAATATTGCGATGCCTGGAAGTTGAAAATCAACTTTCAGAAGTCGGAAACCATTCTGTTTAGGACGCCTTTGTCTGGGGCCCCTAGGGATACCAGAAAGAATTGGCGAAAGTTCTCTATCGTGGGGCAGCACGGGCAGCCACTTGCTTGTCGAAAAGTAGTCAGATACCTTGGGATCTGGCTAGATCAAATTCTGTATTTTAAAAAACACACAGATGTTGCTCTGGCCAGAGCCAAAGTTGCTTTTGCTCTTACAAAGAGACTGTCTTATAACAGCCAACTCGATGCGAGGGTGAAAGTAATCTGCTACATGGCCTTTATCAGGCCCATGCTTGTATTTGGATGTCCCGTGTGGTTCAACGTGAGAGCAAGTTTATTGGAAAAGATTCGGGTGTTTGAGAGGCCTTGTCTTAGGACTTGTCTTCGCTTATACAGAACACCAGAGTCTGACTACATAAAATTCTACCCTAATGAGGTCTTGTACAATAGGGCGAACCTAATAAGAGTGGACAATTTCGTCATTAAGTTAACTCGAAGGTACGTTGCAAGAGCAATGACCTCATCGAACAACCTGATATCCGGGGCTTACCACCCCAATTATATGTATCACGAGAGAGTTCGCTTTGACGGCTTTATTCCTCCAGAAGCGTTCCTCTACCTAGATAGTAAAGGTCTGATACAGGACAGATTGGCGGTGCCGCTAATCTTCCACGTCGCTCGAACAGCTGCGGACAGGCGACTCAACTACGACAGAGACGTCGCACATGGCAGTGCGGAGCGTCTCCGGTTCAGTAGGGCGGTAGGGAGTCGCGACATGAGGGATGTTTCTCGGCAGCACCAACAATTTTGGTGGCTTGTTGAAGGGGAGGATGCTTCGTCGTCGAACTCCTCCAGTGATAATTAGCTTCATGTGAAGCTTCATGTGAAGCAAGGTGGGCCAGCCAAAATAGCCATGGCCGCTTTACATAGTTCTAGGTAGGTTTAAGTTAGGTGTTAAGAAAAAAAATATACAAAATATGTATACAAATATGTATATATACATATGCTTATATATTACGTATATAGGTATTATGTATATATATATATATATATGTATTTATGTGTATGTATTAGACATAAGTAGGTTAAGTAGTTTAAGATTTATTTTTAGGTAGTCTATAAGGTTTTAGTTTTAAGTTTTTATAGATAAAAAAAAAAAGTCCAGACACTAAGTTTTTCTTGCATTTTCTTAGTTCTAATAAATGTTAAAATAAAAATAAAATTAGACTGTAAGTTACGTCGAAAGACATAGATTAAGTATTATGTTTAATTTAGAGTGCCCGCATGGGGCCAGTAAGTTAAAATAAGATTATTTTTTAAGTTAATTAAGCTAATTTTTAAGCGTTTTTTGTTTAGCATATAAGAGTAATTTAAGTTATAGAAATAAAATGCAAAAAAAACTAAAAAACAAAAAAAAATAAAAATAAAGGGATAAAAACACTTCCAATCCGGCGAATCTCCGCTCGATCAGCCTTCTTCCAAGCACCAGTAAGGTTTTCGAGAAGGTGATCAATAGAGTCCTGACTAAGTGGGTTGAGGACAAAAATATAGTTCCGGATAATCAATTCGGCTTCAAGGCGGGCATGATATCATTCATGCTGCGTCTTAACTGGTTTCTGATATCTAATGGAACAAATGCAAGAACCAGTGCACTGGTGCCTGCCTGATTGACTTGGAGAAAGCCTTCGATACCGTATGGTTGGGCATTAGTAAACCACTATTGTATATTCTTTTTGATATGCTCTCCAGTAGACAGTTCATCGTGAAGAATGGCGATGTGACTTCTGCTGGAACATTTTACATTAAAAACGGTCTGCAACAAGGTGCGGTAAATTCTCCGATCCTATTCAACATTTACACAAGTGATCTGATAGGTTCACTTCACCATGCCATAGCGTACGCAGACGACATAATAGCGTACAGATCAGGTCCAAAGATTGAGGTCATTAATATGCTTTTGCAACGTGACTTCGACAAAATTAAGCGATATTGCGATGACTGGAAGTTGAAAATCAACTTTCAGAAGTCGGAAACCATTCTGTTTAGGACGCCTTTGTCTGGGGCCTCTAGGGATACCAGAAAGAATTTGCGAAAGTTCTCAGTCGTGGGACAGTCACTTGTTTGTCGAAATGTAGTCACATACCTTGGATATGGCTAGATCAATTTCTGTATTTTAACACACATATAGATGTTGCTACCCCAATTATATGAATCACGAGAGAGTTCGCTTTGACGGCTTTATTCCTCCAGAAGCGTTCCTCTATCTAGATAGCAAGGGTCTGATCCAGGACAGATTGGCGGTGCCGCTAATCTTTCACGTTGCTCGAACAGCTGCGGATAGGCGACTCAACTACGACAGAGACGTCGCACATGGCAGTGCGGAGCGTCTCCGGTTCAGTAGGGCGGTAGGGAGTCGCGACATGAGGGATGTTGCTCGGCAGCACCAACACTTTGGTGGCTTGTTGAAGGGGAGGATGCTTCGTCGTCGAACTCCTCCAGTGATAGTTAGCTTCGTGTGAAACAAGGTTAGCCAGCCTAATTTTTTTTTAGCCATGGCCGGCTTACATAGTTTTAGGTAGGTTTAAATTAGATTTTAAGAAAAAAAGATATATAAAACCAAAAAAAAAAAAAAAAAAATATAAAATGAAAAAAAATAAATATATATGTATAAAGGGTCCGCCATCTAAAGTTAGATGGTTGTCTATACGCTTGAACAACGCTGGGAAATATTACGACATTACTTTGAAAATCATGGTAATGTTGCAGAATGTGTGCGAAAATTGCGTACGGATTTTGGAAGAAGAGAAGCACCGTCAGCTCAGTATGTTCGTTATCTTCTGAAAAAAGTGAAAGAAACTGGCATCCTCATCGATAAACCAAAGCGTGAAAAGCCAAAAACAGTGCGTTGTGTTGTGAACTGCGACAGTGTTGTGGCAGAAAGTGTGCGTGAAGCACCATCAACATCAATTCACCGTCGTTCTCATCAACTCAACATTTCGGAGACATCATTGAGGCGAATTTTGCATAAAGACCTTGGTATGACGCCATACAAAGTCCAATTGGTTCAGGAGTTGAAGCCAACTGACCATCGCTTCGCTAAGTGGGCCTGCGATCGACTTAGAGAAGATGCCGATTTTGCCAAAAAAAATCATCTTTTCAGATGAAGCTCATTTTGATCTTGGCGGGTATGTAAACAAGCAAAATTGTCGCATTTGGGGCACAGAAAACCCGCACGCATACATTGAAAAGCCGATACACCCAAAACGAGTCACTGTTTGGTGCGGATTTTGGTCCAGAGGCATAATTGGGCCATTTTTCTTCGAAAATGAGCAAGGAGTGGCCGTTACAGTAAATGGCGATCGTTATCGGGCCATGTTGAACGAATTTTTGTTCACAAAAATTGAAGAGGAGGATATTGGCCACATTTGGTTTCAACAGGATGGCGCTAAGTGCCACACAGCCGAAGCTACACTCGATGTTTTGCGCCCTGTTTTTGAAGATCGCATTATCAGCCGCAGAGCTGATGTCGTTTGGCCACCTCGGAGCTGCGATTTGACACCGTTGGACTATTATTTGTGGGGTGCCATAAAAGAAAAGTGTTACGCCGACAAGCCAAAGACAATTGACGCTTTAAAGGACAAAATTCGTGAAGCCATTGGTGAAATACAGCTGCACACAATCGATAATGTGCTTAAAAATTGGACCGATCGTGTAGGCTACTGCATGGCCAGCCGAGGAAGCCATTAGAATGAAATTATTTTCCATTATTAACCGGAAGGATAAAACTAAGTATCTGTCAAATCAGGTATGAGCTAAGTATTACCGTTCACGAAATAAGCACTAGTTGAAAAAAAGCGTTAGATGGCGGACCCTTTATATATACATATATTAAAATATAAACTATATATATATATTATGTATATATATATATATGCATGTAGATGTAAGTAGGTTAAGTAGATTAAGATTCAGTTTTTAAGTAGTTTATAGGTTTAGTTTTAATTTTTATAGATAAAAAAGTCCAGACACTAAGTTTTTTTAATTAAAATTCATTTTCTTAGTTTTAATAAATGTAAAAGTAAAAATAAAATTAGACTGTAAGATTCGTCGAAAGACATAGTTTAAGTATTAGGTTTAACTTAGAGTGCCCGCATGGGGCCAGTAAGTTAGAATAAGATTATTTGTAAGTTATCTAAGCTAATTTTTAAGCATTTTTTTGTCTAGCATGTAAGAGTAATTTAAGTATTGTACAATATATAAATAAAAATGCATTTACTCGTAAACTGAAAAAAAAACTGAAACAGGCAGCAATAGAGGTGCAACGATTGTCGGACAATTACATCTAGGTGACCAAGTTGTAACCAGAGTCGACTTTGTATCGACGTAATCTCACAAGCATCCATCCAGCCAACATACTCGTACGTGCAACCCCAACAATATGCCCGAATTGCGAACCTTCTCCACACACCTCACAAACACCAGACGTAAACCAGAACAACGAACCATTTGTCAGAAGATCTTCAAGAAATGTCAAACCACCAAAAAGATTGACATATTAATAAAATATTTTTATCTCTGTCTTACTAAATAAGAGGGATGCCTGTATTATTCATCTACTACAATTATAGTAGATTATTTCGTATCTGTTACAATTATTATACTCTCTTACTTTTGAAAATAAACGTTTACTTCTTGCGCATCACCCGAGTTATTTACAGTAGGATCTATGCCAATAACTCAGCGACAAATCAGGATCTCAAACACAACATCCAACTGAAATTGTAGCCATTGACCGACGTATTCTTCAAAAAGTCATTGATAATTTTGACATTCGGATGTTCCCTTGCAACAGAAGCCGTTCATAATTGCAATAGTCCGGATTTTATTAATCAACAAAATTCTATATCTTTTTTATTTTTATTCAAAGCTTCATTCAGTTGTTGTAAGGAAGAAGAGTTATTTTCATTGGTAGAACTAGTTGGAGAGCCTTTCTCTTCTGCGATGGGTGGTTGTAAGGACAAAGAAAGAACTATATTTTGTGTGGGTTTCTGTTCCATGTGTTGTTGATCTAGTTCGTGGGATATATTAAAATTCTCAACATATTTTTCGAGAGAACTAACACTACTTCCGATTATTGATGATGATGATGTACCAGTATTACATGTAGTTGATGTTCCAGGGGGAACCGCGATTACATTAGCTACAGAATGGATACTCAATTGCTGTGAGTGTTGCAGAGCTTGTAGCAATATGTAGTGTTTGAATTTGATGAAGATGCACTACCAGAAGAATTAGTTGCTGTCCATATATCGACAATGGATCTTTGATTTTTTATTGCGGACGAACAACATAATGGAGATATAAACGTACATTTATTTTCCGAACTTCGTGGATGTAAACGATCTGGTGATAATGCACGTCTTAATAGAGGAGAGCTTGGTTCGGAGCTTTTGGTTCTTGAGAAACTTTTTTTTCTGCTGAAACCTGACCAGAACTCAAATTCGCACTAGGAACGCTGCCTGGACTGTATAACTGAGTGGTGTTTGATTCACCTGGTAAAGGGCCAATAGGAAACGCAAGTGGTGAAGGTGATTTGGTGGGTGAAGACGGAACTGGTGACGGTGATGGTGTGCGTGCTAAAGGAGAAAGGGGTATATGACCGACTGATTTTCGACGATTCGGAACCGAACCAGAATTTGAGTGAAGATTTTTTGTGTTTGCACATCCGCTGGTATGGAGTTTGTGCCTTAGGCCATGTAAAGTGGACGGCCGTTGATACAGTTGAGCCCCAGTAGGCGTAACGACAACGCCAGACTCGATAGTCACAGTGTTAGTAGTCGATGAGCTTCCGGTAGAAGTATTAGGTCCTGACGACGATGGTGAGCTGGATTGCGGCGAATTAGAAGCCGATGGATAGAAATGCGATTCCATTGGCGACAAATTCATTCGAGCGTTTGGTAAATTTGAAAACACTGTCTCATTCGCTCTATTGTTAAACTGAAATGAACGGAATGGCGTCACCATTGTTGGAAATTAAATTAAGTCCGCAATCTGCTTAATTTCAGCTGGAGCACATTGAAGCTTTTCGACGGAACAGTGATGTTTTACGATTCTTTTCATGCTAATTTTTTTGCTGAATTGCTTATTAATAAATCCCGCTTTCGTTTTCCACTCTGTATGCTTGTGTGCTCCCGTCACGTATGTCCCCCACTTAAAAATAATTGCAGCACCTGCTTGCGAAACAAACCTTGAACAGCCATTAACATGAGTAACCATGTCAGCTGGACGTAAGCTTGCTTCAAATACCGGACTTCCTTTATCGACGGCCATTACCAAATGATGCATTGTTCGTATCGCCGTAATACAACCGAATAGTATGTACAGTAAAATCAAAATCTCGGGACCTCGCCTTATAATTATAGGCGGTTTTAGATTTGTTACTAAAGGTGACTATTCTCGACCCGGATAAGTGTCTCGAGAGCTTGCAGTACTCGAACTTCTAATTTAATGAAAACTTCCACACTAGCTGTTGGCTCACCTTTTATCTCCAAACGTCGAGTCGTATAGGACAGCAGCTCACAGCAGATCTTAAACGGAATAGAGTTGAAAAATCAAAGCGTTTACTTTTGAAATACGCAAAGAACCTTCACAGAAAAATTCTATTTACAGATGAAAAGAAATGTTTACCACACAAGAAAAGTTCAATAAGCTGAATGATAGGATTTATACCCGGTCATCTGGTAAGGCTTCACAACTGATTCCACGAGTCGACAAAGATAATCATCGAGCGGCAGTCATGGTTTGATGGGGCGTATCTTTCGACTGGGTGATAGACCTTCATTTTTGTAAAAAGGGGGTGAAAACGTTGATTAAAGTGTACCAACACACCGTTCTGGAACAGATCGTTGCTCCACTTAATAGCAGAACCAAGAGTATAGATTTCAGCAAGACTATGAGCCGGCGCAAAAGTAAAAACTACCCAACTATGGCTTGAAAACAGTGTTCCAGATTTTATAGGGACTCAAGGCTACAAGCTGTGGACGGTATTGGATGACATGGTATTCCGTATAAGATACCCTTACATTGAGTCCTTAAAGACAGCGTTGGTTTCGGCTGCAACCAATGCAATGCTTCTTCGAAGACCGCGAATCAGGTGGCTCATGCAAGTGGAAAGTGCAAGTGGACCTCAATCAATTCACCTTGCGAAACTGGATATACTGGAGACGTTGGTTGATACCCAGATCCACCCCGGACTGTAGCGATACCTTAAGTAAGTAACTAAGTAAGTAAGTAAAAGACAACATTTCTGCTTCCTCTTATTTCAAGAGGCAATACTTGATGGAGTAAAGGTGCAAATAGTGTTGTGTATTGAAAGATGGAATCAAATTAAGATAATTATTGCTACTCGTATGTAGATGAATGACATCTACATCGTATTTTCTGGCCGACTAACACATGCCGTCGAAACCGAAAGATCTTCATTGAAAATGCAGGGCGAATATCTTCTTGCCGAATTCGCATTCTATTCTGCCAGCCGAATTTTATCAGTATCTTTCGGCAATATTGTAACTTAGAGAGAGGATGCATTCGTAAAGCAGTTACGCGCATGATATTCAACATGAAAAAAGTAATGTTTTCTGATATTCGTCCGGGTCTCGGTATGTGTGGCAGTGCCAGGTTAGAAGTAAGGATTCTGCTCATAGTTACCAGCAGCTGTTTTATACCTTTTTCTAACATACCTGGATATATGCCGTCGGTAACAATCGTTGTAAAATCATCAAACGTACAGTTTCGTTAATAGCAGCTGGTTGTAAGTTGCTTCTGATTAAGTTACCTGAGAGTGTTGTGCCATCAGGTTTTCTGAGTGATTCCAGCCTGGCTGATTTTCGGCTTTCGAGGACAAACTTACAAACTCTATCTAGAGTGGGGCAAGAGCAGCAGAACATGTCAGGGTAATAAGAGCCGGACGGATACCTGTAGAGATGAACAAAGAAACCTTGCATTAGAGTCACAGTCGATGCTGGGGATATGGAAAAAACATTTCTGCAGACTGCTAAACGGCGAAGACGACATAAATACGAACCATTCAATATTGGCAATGCAAGTCAAGTATTCCGTCCTCCCGACCAAAATGACATACACCAAATTATTTCTAAGATTTGGTTGGATGAATTTAACCTCAACATCATTTGCTCGGTTCAGACAAGAGGAGACTCTCTAAACTGCGCCAACTATAAAGGTATCAGTCTCCCAAACATCACATATAAGATCTTGTCTGCCGTAGTGTGCGAGCGCGTGAAACCATTTGTCAACGATCACATTGGATCCTATCAGTGCGGTTTTAGGCCCGGCAAGTCCACAATTGACTAAATATTCACTCTACGGCAAATCCTGGAGAAAAACCAAGAAGTTCAGATCGATACTCACCACCGTTTTATCGATTTTAAAGCCGCATATAACACCATCTACAGAGACGAGCTATACAGAGCCATCTCTAGTTTTGGCATCCCTGCCAAACTTATCCGCTTGTACAGGGTGACGATGGAGAATGAACGCTGCTGCATCAAGGTTGGTAACGACCTAACCGAGACCTTTGATGTCAAAAACCTTTCGAAAGCCTGTTCAATTACTTGCATACGCTGCCGATATTGCCGATATTGTTATTATTGGTAGAACACAGCGAGCTGTCACTGGTGTGTTTGCGAGTATAGGAACAGAAGCGGCAAAAATGAATCTAGCGGTAAACGAGAACAAAACAAAGTATATGCTGTTAACAAGAAGGGACACAAAACATCGACGAATCGGCGGAACGAAGAATAACGCTTGCCAATCGCTGTTTCTTTGGACTGAGAAGGCAATTATATAGTAAGGCAATCTCCCGAACAACTAAGGAAACTATACATATATAAGACCCTTGTAATCCCAGTCCTACTCTATGGTTCCGATCCTTTCTACTCGTAAAGCGGAGACGATTCAATGATGAACTCTACGAGCTGTACAACGAGCAAAAAACTGTGCATTAGGCGTTTAAGATGGCTGGGACATTTAGAGCGAATGTACACTAACACTCCAGCCCGCAGAATCTTCGACTCTAATGCGAGGAAGGTCTTGCCTTTGCTATGTTTGTATCCCGGTACCGATATACGGCGATGCCCTGAACCAAACGATAACAAGTTCTCTCTGGGATCTCCCTATCCCAGCTGTGGGTCCCTCCAGGTAGCGCTTGGACGGCAGCTAAACCTGGGCGAACTTAAAAGGGCGCCACGTGATTTTTCTTCGGAATCACGAAACCTTTCCAAAAAAAGGAAAAAAAACTTCCCCAAAAACAAAAACCAAAATTCCACGGCCGAAATTAAAAAAACAGATTTTTTTTTCACCACGTTATAAATGCCCCGTTGGGGCTTGACGATTTATTCTTAATTGGCTTAGCGGTACACTCGTCGGTAGAGTGACCTGCTATTCTTACAGTCCCGGACAAAGAAAAACGTTACTTAACGGGTCGCGTGTCCCGTCTGTTCTCGGGAGTCTCAAGCGCACGCGCGGCCTACCGGAGTCTCGATTTCCAAGAAAAAAACGAATTTGTAATTTTTTTTCTACACTACACTGCACTACACTATACTTAGCTTTCTTTTTTTTTGTGTCCTAGCGGTGCTGCACCCCTTTTTGGCACAGTTCTTTAGTTTATCCCGCTACTCCCGGTATCCAAATCCTCGTTCCTGTCCTTTCTCCTTTTTCACTTTTTCGTAATTTTCCTTTTTTGTGTTTTTTTATGGCAGAAATCGCGACTTTCTTCAAAAAAGAATCTACTCTACTCTAGGAAACAAAAAAACCAGACAGAATTGCTTTTCGCAATTCGCAATTCGCAAACTTAAAAAGAAAGAATAAACTTTGCTTTTCGCAAATCTCACAAAAAAAATCGCACGTAAAACTAAACTTTGCTGGTCGTCCAAAAAGTCACTTCCAGATCTTTTACGATCCACAGCTCCCGCCAGACACACACACACATTCACACGCACATTCTCTCACACATCTACACTAGCTTTGCTAGTGTGTGCACCCGTGTCCGACTAGGCCTCTCACACATACCATTTTCCACATTCATACTAAACTCCTCAGTCTCGGAGTTCGCTCCCACTTCCAGTATTGACTGGGAACTCCGCTGAGCGTGTTTATGGAAGCTGTGGATCCTAACTATGCCTAGCAATTATCCTACTCTTAGGTTCTACAAAAAGAAATTGCGAAAAGCAGAGTTGCTTTTCCTTCTGCTAACCGGGTAATTTTCCCCCATTGCATTACACTAAAAAAATGTTTGTTAAAATTAAAACGAATTAATCGAAGGAGAAAGGAAACGCGATGGGATAGCTGGAGTGTTGGGACGAAGGAAAAGAAGTTTAGATACAATCCAGAAGGGATCCAGAAGGGATTGTATCTCGATCCAACTATCCGTTGGATCACCGCCCCTCACAAAAGCCAAGTACAGTGCCTGTGAAAATTATAATTTTTATATTTTTAATCGCGGATCCCTAACTACACCGGTGGATTGGCGTTCAGATTTGGGGGGTGGGGACTGACCAATAGCATGTCACTCCTTACAATTATTATTATTTTTTATTTTTTTTTTGTAAATGGACCCTTCTGCCCTCTGACCCCACTGCCAGGTTGTACTTTTTTTTTCGTACAATTGTTTTTGGTGGTCGTTATTTGTTGTGTGTTTGCTGGTTGTTGTTGTATGTTTGTGTATTGTTCTTGGTTGTTATTGTATGTTTGTCTGTTCCCTCGGTGGAGGCGGTCTTAGTACTTGGCCGTCCGCCTACATGCCTCTTCTGGTCTTTCGGTGCTCCATCGGTGGGGTGCTGGCTTAAAAAGGGGTCGACATCCCTTCACACATCGAACCTAACTTTTACAGCTGGTACGTCGTTTGGGTGTGCCCGATTATACTGGCCGTCCGCCAGCACACCACTGTTGCTCCTTTTTTGCTCCCTCGTTGTGGTGTTGCTATAAAAGAGATCGTCCTCTCTTCACCCATCGATCAAATGGCTCGGTACTAGCGAAAGCTAGCTGCATCCACATCAGTTGTGGGATGTGATGCCGGTATCCGCACCCACATCGGTAGCAAGATGGGGTGTTCTTAAAGCCTCCTATTGTTGGCTTTCGTTGGGGTGTTGGTTCCAGGGATGTCTTCCGCCACCCGTCATCATCGTGTTGGGGTGTCTGGATTGAAAGGACCGCCCGTCCCCACCCGTCGGCGACTTTCAGACGTCCTGTCTGATGCTGCCCGTTGCGAGTCTTCCGTCTATTTATGGGCTCCGACAACGGTGTTTCTGGTCGACCTCCTGTCGCACCCTGGGGTTCCTCCCGTGAACCTATGTGGGTTGTTTTCCGAGGTCTGGGGTTGGTGGGCCACTGGCTGATGGGACCATGGCTGCCCTCCACCTCCGCCAGAGCTCGGTGTTCCCACTCAAAGAAAAGAGGGACCGAAGGGACTTACAAGGAAAAAGGAAAAAGCCGCAACACCTTAGGTGACGCGCGCAAGTATAAGGTGACCTCAACCAACTTGGAGTCCGCAACTGGAGGCAGTTAGCCAAAGATCGCGCTAATTGGAGAGATTTATTGGTTAAGGCCCAGGTCCACCTCGGACTGTAGCGCCGCTTAAGTAAGGTAGTAAGTAAGTAAGGTTAGGTGATCTTTCAGGTGGAACTAACTGACTTATTGAAAGCTGTATGCATTCTACAAGAGTCAAATTAACTTTTGGATAGAACTCATCAATAAACCTTCTAGAGTATTATAAAACACTTACCCTGAACAAGGTCTCGCTAATATCAGGTCACGATGGCAGTAAAAAGGCGGACCACGAGGCCAAGAAAAGCGGAGAAAGTCCTGCTTAAGCTGTGGCCTTAGTGAAAACGCATTAAAAAAAGGAAATAAAACGCAGGGCAAGACTATGCCTATCGAATACTGGAATTATCTTAACCACTTCAACAAATTACTTAATTAGAAAAACAAAAGAGTCGAACCAGCCTTTCGCTAGAGTACTGTGCGGAGCATTAACGAGTCACTTTCCTTGTAATAAACGTCTTTAAAAATTGGAAATCATCCTCAGTAGCACATGTAGGGAACTGAAGAGTCACAAGGTGCACAAAATTACCAAATGTCTGGCACTGGCACATAGACGAGTAACACTTCTAAACAAATATATTCTCCCTAGCACTCGCATGGCTTTGACCTGAAGGCCTAGGAATTTTCTGCGACCCCTTTGGCAAAAAGCGCTGGATATTCGGGGTTATGAGAGCTGCCGTCGACACATTTAGGGTTCATTTGCCACCATCTCTAGTTGGGTACCATTATCTGTCGTGAAAGAATTCTTATTGATTCCAGCCGTCGTAGCTGAGGTACGCTTATGTACATATGTATATGGTTATTGCAACAAAAATAACATCTCAAATGGTTGCATCTCTTTATCAATTTTTAAACTGTTTCAATTAAATGTTGCACAAGGGCAACATGTCTATATGCTCGTCGGAGAATGCAGCGATCTAAAAGAAGGCCAGATTTTCAAGAAAACCTTAACTCTCTTATGCAGGCAAGATGCTACCTAAGAACTGCGATCAAAGAAAGTAAAGCGAATGCTTCAGGCGCCTGTGTAACGAAGCTGATCTAAATCCTTGGGGTACTGCATGTAGGATGGTAATGACCAAAGTAAAGGACTATAGGGCTCCACAAATAACATGCCACACTCTGCTAGCATCTATTAGACAGCACCTTTTCCCGCAAAGACCACCACTTACGCACTATGTCGCGGAAGCAAACAGGAAAGCAGAAATCCCACAGATATCAACGGACGAACTGATCAAGGCATGCAGAAAAATACACGCTAGGAAGGCGCTTATATTCAACGGAATTCCTTATAAGGCCGTAAAAGCAGCTGTCCAGAAAAGACCAGACTTGTTCATAACAATATACCAGAGATGTCTAGAGAAAGCAATTTTTCCTGAAAAAACAGAATTTGTACTCCTGTCAAAGGGAAATACGCCACCGGGTGAACCCACTTCATATCGGCCAATATGTCTTCTAGATACCCTGGGAAAGAAAGGTTATAGATGCCATAGATGCCATAAAAGCGGTAGTAGACATTGCCACTAAAGCGATAAAATGGGAAAGATACGAGTAGCGATGGGACACAAAAGAATATTACGCAGTGGTAACACTTGATGTTAAAAATGCATTTAACTCCGTAAGCTGGTTATCCACAACAACAGCAGTTTCTAGAATGAATACATCAAGCTATATACTTAAGATAATAAGAAGTTATCTCAACAGTAGGCAGTTTCAATGTCAAACAGATGGTATCAAATATTACAGTGTCTCTGCAGGAGTACCACAGGGATCAGTAGTAGGGCCATTATTGTGGAATATCATGTACGACGCAGTACTACGACTGGCGCTACCACGAGGAGTTCACACAATATGTTTCGCTGATGACATTGCTATCGTTACCGTCGCCAAACACATTCACGAAGAAGAATCTGCTACAAATGCACAAATAAAAGATTGGCTTTGTTCAGGTGGACTTGAACTTACTGACCACAAAACTGAGGCGATTTTAATAACCGGTCGTAAGATGGTGAAATATTAAACCTTCCAGATTGGAAGCCAAACAATTCGGTCTAAAGGAGCACTGAAATACCTGGGAGTAATGTAAGATAATAAGCAGCAGTTCGCACTACATGTCTTCCATGCTAGCGAGAAGGCATCCTTACTACAAGCGGCGAATTCGTGATATTCTACCAAATATGGGAGGACCTGGTGACAAAAGAAGGGTGTTACTTTCAAGAGTGGTTTGGGCCATTTCACTAGTCAGACAGGATGCTAAGAAAGAAATATCTTCGGAATACAGATGTGTGGCTTTCGAACGATATCGGATGAAGCAGCCTATGTAATAGCTGGAATGGTACCCATCGAAAAACTCGCGGATGAGATGTTTAGGATATACAATAGAATTTCGTCAAACCGCCACGTAAAAATGCATGAAATAAAAAGGATTAAAGAGGGGGAAAGGATGATCTCAATAACTAGATGGCAGAGTAGATGGCACAACACCGTAAGAGGCCGATTTGCCTAAAAGTTAATTCCGTCTATAGAAGTGTGGGTAAATCCGACACATGGGAACTGCAACTACCACCTCACGCAGTTCCTGTTCGTTCACGGGGGTACCGTAAACATCTGTCCCGCTTTAGACACGATAACTGAATAACTCTTACTTGTGTCCAAATTGTCCAAATGACGACGAAGATGCGGAGCATGCAATATTTTTTTGCAATTGTTTAGCAGAAAGAAGAAGAAACGTACCAAGTCCACAATCCCCCGTCGAACATACTCGTATGTTACGATCGGAGGAAAACTGGGCGAGCATTTTTGAGTTTATAGCCGGTGTGCAAAAAGAACTCTGCCGGATCGAACAGGTACGACGTGCTAGAGCAGCAACGACTCATTAGGTAACATATGTAGTTTCTGACTAGCCCTGCGAAGTAATACCTCAATGGAGTACCTCGGGGAGAGTGGTTGAAGTGTTCAGGGCGTTGTTTAGTAGGTAGGCATACTCCTGACATTGAAACATTCAGTGGTATGAATCGCGCATGCTAGTGGCGAAAAAGAAAAGATGTAAAGAGCCTTCACTACGCATCTCAGCTGCGGTTTAGTGTTACGTTAACGTAGTATCACAGCAAAGCCTACAGAGTAAGCTGTTTTGTCTTCTTAGAACGCACTAAACTGTTTCTTATTTCTTTCAAGAGATTTACTCTTATAATGATCCTATTTCTATTTCTTCAGCATAATTCTCCATTCGTAGCAGGGAGATAGCTTCATCTTCGGAATCTGTGTAAAAAGAAACGCATTAAGCTCATTACAGGGAGAGAAATAAATTCTGATTGATTCCTTACACAAGTACTGCCGTATATCAGTCAACCAATCAAGGAGACTAAATCCAAGAAAATAGAAGAAGGAAACAGCTGCTTATGCCATTAAAGTCTTTAAGAGCATTTCACTGTTTTAACTGTTGTGACCGATAGTGATGGTCGATGTACAGTATTTCTTCTTCACAAAAAATGGGAAAAGAAAAATTATGTCTCATTCAATTCGAACAAGTGAAAATAAATTGTACCTGAGCCCCTCCTAAAAAATTAAAAAAAAAAATAATTTTTCACTAAAGTCTACGAAAAAGAATTTTGGAAACTTTTAGCAAAATCACTTTTGAACTTTTCCCCAAATCCACTCCACCCTAAAAAGGTCCACGTAGATATTGCTGGAGGAGCAGAATGAAGTGGAGAAAAAAAAATTCAAAATCGTAACAAACTTTTATTTCAATTACAGATTATCGAATTCAACCGCCAGTTTGTCCTGCTGCGAATCCTGCTGCTGCTGTTGCTATTGCTTTTGCTGCCCCCCATCGTCTCAGAGAGTGTAAAAGCAGAACACAAAGTGTGTGTAGGTACTGCAAATTGAAGTACCGACTCTTAAAAAGCTTTTACCCAAACAAATTTCTGCTTTTTTTCCCTATTGCTACCTTCGTCCTGCAGCAACTATGAAGAAAACTTCCTCCAAATCCAAATGAACAACAACTTTTTCCTATGAAACGTGCTCTCAATGTAACACAGACCCAGAAAAAAGAAAAGTAAAAAAATAAAAAATACATTTAAATGTCCTGTCAATTTGGTTGTGCTGCTTTTATTTAATTCCCAATTCCCAACTTGTCAAATTTGTACCAAGTCTTCGGTAGTCGTTTGTCGTTTGTCGTTTTTCGTTCGTCCTTCGACCAACACCCACTCATCATTCCCATAAGTCTACCTGTCGCGGAACCCCATACCATTCAACCATTCTATCCTCCCATTCTATCCACCCACTTTGTGCTTCAGGTACTTTGCATGAAATTCCATCCAAGATTTTCAAAATGGAAACTGTCAAAAGGATACGGCGACAGCCATCGCAGCTTCGTCAGAGCAAGGAGAATAGCCAACCGACTACATAGGAACGTGACGAAAATAATTTATGAATCAACAAAGGGGGATGAGAAAAAGTTCAAAACCTTCACCCCCACTGGGTTCAGCCCACTTTGGTGGAGTTAAGGAATTAAATTAGGTTTCAGTGTGCTTACAAAGACCACAATTTTGTTTATCCCGCCAATAATGTCAACCCTCGCAGTTTTTGTTTTTGGCTTCTTTTTTTGTGTGTGTTTTGTTTGAAAAGAAAAAAGGCTCACCCATTGTCAATAGTAGTAGCTCTCAGCATTTACAGGATGATAAGTCCAGCAAATACTAAAAGAACCCAAAAAGCCCGGCATAAAGCACTACTCAAAGAACAGGATCAAAAGGAAAAAAACAAAAAAACAAAAAGAAGAACCGCTTCCAAGTCAAATATTTTGTGTCAACTTTTTCTATCGGAGCGGCGCGGCGCGGCGGTGTACTAGCAAAAATCAACACTACCTCTTGAGGGATGCTAAGGCTCACTCAACCCCAATGTAGCACAGCACCCCTTGTGTCAACATGACAACAAACAAATGAATTTTTCATAGTGCGCCAGTAGTGACAGTGCAATGTTTTTGCATCGCTTTTATAGCAAAATCCCTCTGTGTGTACTGTGCTTACTGTCCCTTTGTCTGAATTCCACACCATCAGAGTCAGGATCATCTCGGTTCACCCGCTTGGTTCATCTCTTAGTTACTTTTTTGAAGGGCGGAGGTATGGTGGATGATTGGTAGTGCCGATAGTTTTACAATGGATCCCAGTTATTTGGCAGGCATACTCGTGACTGACAATACAAAGGATGGTCTGTTCAGCGACAGCGGAGAAAGAACAATTCAGCGTGGGTAGTAGTTACAAGTATCTAGTATCGGCTATATCTAATGGGGGTGAAGGGTAGTGAAGGGATGTTACGCGAAATCGATACTATCAAATATTTACACCTTTCATGGTTCAGCACTTTTTGTTTTCCCTCTTTCTGATGCGCTATTTTGCAGTCCTTTTTATTGTTGCTACTGTGTTGCTTCTGTCACCGCTAGTGGTGTTGTTGTTTCTGTTTGAGTTTTATGCAAATTTGATGGAGGAGTGGCGGCATTAAAAATGTGACGACCGAAAAGGACTTGCATTGGAATCAGTATTGCCAATATGGCAAAGATCCATAAAGAGTAGAGTACTATTTCTCATTTCTGGTATGATTGATTGAAGTTAGTGACTAAAGAGTATGGCCAGTGTTACGCAATGTTAGAATGGTCGTCATTGTTGTGCACTTACATCATTTCTACGTCCATCATCCTGTCTGACAAGGTCGGCGATCTTAATACCGAGGAGATCATTTTCATTTCGGAAGTGGTAGCAACATAGGAATTCCACATAAGAACGGCACAGTAGTTTCCTCTTCCTCTTTATTCCTGCAGCTTGTTGCAGAAGTCATGGTGGGAAATATTAAATGTTTGTGAATTTGGACATATTACTTCTACTAAAGGTGGATCAATTGGGTTGTCTTAATGGGTCCATCTACGACTGATCCTTGAGCGAACTTGCACACTTGACGCAGTCAATTAGTAGCTTGACACTGTCAAATTATCTACTATTAACTCCTAGGGATGTGAGTTTGTCCAATTCATTAGCTGCGTAGTTCGCTGGGACTTTCAAATCCAAAACAATTTTATTCCATGCTATTTGGCTACCTCCTTAAGATATATGCGATTTTCTTGAATTCGATATAAGGGATGGCTTTGAGGGTTTTGAGTCCAGCTGAGAAAAGGATCAGTGTGTGGCGATGTCCTCGGCTATTTAAGAGTCGCCTGTGAAAATTTACATGGACTTTGAGGGGAGAACTTCGCGTGACCTTAAAATAGTACTCCAGGGAATGATTCAATCAAGTGAATGAAGTCCATGTCGAAATCAATTTTTAAAAGCTGAACGTATTTTGATTAGGGGAGGTTGCAGCACAGCATCAGCGGTTACTAACAGATAGTTGCTCTGAAGTTATTTTTGAAATCAAATCCAAGAGTTTCTAAGGACCTGACTTGTTTGTTTGTCGATGACTACGGTAGAATGTGCAGCTTTCAATCAAAAACAATTCCTTAGGATCAAGTATACAACATTCAAAGCACACCAGTATTCAAAAGTTTGTGTGAGAATCACAGTGAATTTTTTAGGAGTCAAGATACGTCAGAAACCTCCGACTCGAAAAATCTAGAACTTTGTACAAATCATTCCTAAATTCGCTATGTCCATAGAATTGTCCATAGATACTTTTTTGAAAGTCAGATTTATAAAAAAGAGTTCAAATGGGCTAAGTGAAACAAGATGATGTGGTTGTTGAGAGTTTCCTCGTGAGAGTTTTAAATTTTGACAAACTAGCTGAAAGCGCTAGGAAGTGCAGCATCATGATAGTTTTATTACCAGCATCATACCGTGCAAACTACACAGTGATTAGATACTGATGCGAGAACGAAAGGTCTCAATGATGGTTTGTTACTCACAGGGGTGATCATCGGCTGAGGATGAAGAGGACAACTTTTATGGTCGACCACAAATTGCAAAGCGACAACACCGCACTTTAACCTGATATGGTTGGATGCGTCCCGGAAAGCGAAACGCACTCGTCAGTATATGGCATACCGATTTCAGTTATCAGAGGGATATTAACTAAGGATCGGCCCTGCTACAAGATCAGCTTGGTCCCATATTTCAAGCAGCAGACAACCTTGTGGTCTTATTAAAAGAAAAAAACACCGACTGACGTCTGAAACATTCATAAAGGCATCATTGACGTGAAACTCGGTTCTGTTGTTTAAAAGCAGCAGCACGTTAATGAGTGTAAGGTAAAAGACAGGTAGACCATCGCATTGTTAAACTTAAAAAAATCAGTCAATCTGGCTACAGAAGTTTGGACGGAGGTATGTGGAAAAATTAGAGAAACCACATATCTGAGTTAAAACTCGTGCCCAGCACCACGTAAAAAAAAGAAGTCAAGTTTTAATACATACCAACACTTACTAGCTGCATATCCTTCCGACAGTAGGACTGTCTATTCAATGCAGTCAATAACAATATTCCGTTAAAAATACGAGTATGTTGAAAACAAATGTGATTCAACTCAAGAGATGGGGAAGCTACGCGTACTTTGAGATCTTGCATTTTGAGGCAAGAAACTCCCGAATACCTTTCTCATAACAGAGTGAAGCTACGGTTATACATTTCAAAAGAAGAAGGCTATAGATATTGGATGCGCAATTTCTCCAACCGCAAGCGTAAGCCTAATTGGGTATTTTCTGGAAAAATGGATTATAGGAAAGCTAATTGAAATAATTTTCGATAAAATCAGGGAGCACCTGAACAAGCAGACTTTCACTCCAAATATTTTTGCGTCGGCCCATGCTTATACCGTTGACCTTATTCAAATTTTTCAAAAGTCAAAAAAGAAGCCAAAATGGAAAAATGGCTTGATCATCTCTAGGTATGTAGGTAGGTAGGTAAGAGAGGCTGTTGGAAATACCAACCCATTTAGGACTATTGGCCCTGCCATCTCCATGAGAGATCAAGGGCAGTTTTAGAATATAATGAGACCGAGTCCAGGGACTTGATAGCGGCCTGACTATCCGAAAAGATGCCGATATCCTTATACTAAATTGGTACCGTTAACTGACGGAGGGTCTATGATTAGAATTTTGTATTTTCTGGAAAAGAGGACAAGATCAGTTTTATGGGGGTTATTCCCAATCCACAGCGATCTGCCCAGCGGGTTAATCTATTGAGATTTACGTGAAGGAGTTATTTAATGGTATTGAGATGCTTACCTGAGGCAGTTATAGCAACGTCGTCCGCATAGGTAATCACCCTGCTACCAGCCGCTTCCAGGTATATCAGCAGTTCATTAACTACTAAGTTCCAGAGAAGGGGAGAGAGGATAACGCCTTGCGGCGTACCTCTGCTGGCAAATGTTTTAGCAGAAGGCTCACCCAGTTTGGAGTTGAATATCCTGCAATTTAGCACAAGACTGATCAACTCCACAATTTAGTCGTCTACCTGCAGGGTTGACCGGCAGTCGTGATTGCGGACGTGTCGACGTTGTTAAAGGCGCCCCTATGTCCAGTCTCTAAGGTTGTCCAGCCAAGGTAGTCTCTAGTCTGGCAACGGTTAAGTCGGGGTCGCTGAGATTAGGAAGTACAAATGCATTAAGGCTACGTTTCACTAATATACAAGTTCAGATCTTACCTTTGTCTCTTGTATAGAGCGGAGCATATAGAGGTGTCTTAAGTCCACGAATCACGATTTCTACAATCCATGGTTCCTGGATTAGGATAATGTTTTTTGAAAGACGCAGAATAAGTGCGGCCGATGCCTTTTTTGAGTTATAGAGATTAATCTGTAGGAACCATATCATTGCTACAGTTGTCTCTACCACGATGCTGTTGAGGTCCCCCGATTCTGAAGATGTGTCCAAGAGCTCATCTTCTTCCTTTGATCGTATAGGACCTCTTTGAGTTGCCGCTATCCATTTTTGGAAAGGTATCGACGCTCCCAGATCCAAGGTTGTGTTTGGTGGTGTCTCCCTTAAAGGAGGAGGAGGTTGCTTATCAGTATTTTGTAGACCCTTAAATGTACAGACTCGAATCCGAACCGAGTCATGCCTTTTGTCTGCGCTAGAGGGTTAAGGTTAAGGAGAAAGGCAATACGACAATCCAGGAGATCATTCTGTGGCAAAATTACTTAAACATCTGCCTACGTTAGAAAATATTATGACATTCCACTGTCATTTAGTCAATGTAGTTTTCATTCCCAAAGTCGGAAAATGTTCTCGTGTTGTCCCAAAGAACCACAGACCTATAAGCCTATCAACTTTCCTTCTGAAAACAATGCTGAAAGCTTTATCAGCGAATGCTGCTCCACCACATCAGAGGTCCAAGATCTTTTGCTAGCTTAAAAATAGTAACGGGCATATCGCATAGCAGCTACCAATCTACTTGCAAGGCTCTGTCAATGCCCGAAAATGATTCGGATTGAAGTGAATGCCTATCTGATTCATCTGTCTCTAGATCACCAATATCATCACGGAATCTTTTCGCTGTCATTTCGACTTTTTGCAATATTTCCGAACCATTGAGCCTTTGGCAGCAGTTTAAAAATAATTTGGCAGAAGACATTGTAAATCGCGTACGAAATATTCATTCAAATACTGATTATAGTGAAAGAATAGTCAATGGTTCCTCTTGAACAAATAGTTCAATCAATGCAACAAAAGTATTACTGATTTTGGGCTTCCACTTCCTAACGTTCGTAATAATGGAGACTAATTACTGAGCACTGGATTCATTAGCAAAAGCTTATACAACAGAGAAAAGGTTATGCACCATGTGAATAGATGCGAACGTTGCTGGACTGTAGAGCGAGCATTGGTATTCAATAACGTTCTTAGCAGCATAGAACAAAACAAACCAAAATAATTTTTAGATAGTCCAGGTGCAACGGACCAAACATTTTCGATTAGTCTAATTTTAGAGAAAATTAAAATCCTCGCGAAAAGTTGCCTCTGCGGTTGCATCTTCTGGTACTTCCGCAACTCTTTTGAAAGGTGGACTACCAGCACATACTGCATTTGAATTACCACTTAACAAAAAGTTCATGAAATATCTCGAAGCACGAAAACTAATCAATGACCCGCAGTATAGTTTTCGCAGGTTCACTTGTGATTTGATGGCATGTCTCACCGAAAAGTTGAACCATAGCGTACATCAATCTGGCGAAAGCAAGATAGTAGCACTTGATATTTCTAAGGCATTTCACAGAGTTTGGCATCAGGCTCTTTTGTCGAAAATGCGTGCAATTGGGATCCACGACTCTCTTCTTCAATGGATTAGAAACTACCTTTCGGAATGTTCAATTCAAGTTGCCTTGCATGTTCTCAAGTCTGGTATACACAAAATAAATGCTGTTTCCAACACTCTTTTTAATTTTCATCACTGATCTCTTGTCTGCTACTTCTAATCCAATATATTCCTTTGCTGATGACAGTACTCTCTGCTTTTCATATTCGTTCCCAGGCTCACGTCCCTGATCTTTGGCTATAGAACGGGAACGGCACCGTATGTTAAGCTTATTAAATTATGCTATTAACACCATAACCAATTGGGGAACCATCAACAGAGTGGAATTTAATGCTTCCAAAAAACAATACTGTCTGCTGTCGTTAATGCGAAATTAAAACAATCAGCCATTACAAATGAATAGCACTTGCATCGTCGAAACCGAAAGACTTTCCATTCTCGGTATATGTGCCAGTGATAACTAACATTGGAATGACCACATATTCGATGTCACCAAAAATGCTACGAAATGTCTAGATTTCCTCAAACGAAGTAAGACATACTTTTCCCCTTCTGAGCTGGCCGCAATATCTAAAGCATTCATCTGCCCAAAATTGGAGTACAATGCACACATCTCGTCAGGTGCGCTTAAAACATCTCTGCACCTGCTATATAAGATTCAATATCGTGCGATAAAACCCATATGTGATGCTAACATAACCCAGTCAATGGACACCCTCAAACACCTATGAATGCTCATCGTACTCTGAAATATCGTGATTCGTTCCTAAGTCGAAAACTCGCTTATGGAATGCCCTGACGAGCTCTCTATTTCATAGTCATTATAACATTCAGACATTTAAAACCAACGTACATCAGTGGGCACCTATCTTTCTTTCCTCCCTAACTTTCCTTCGCCTTCGCTGTGTGCAAACATTTTAAGTGTACCTTAACCCCTTGAGAGCGCGCTACTTTAAAAAAAAAATCAGAGTGATCTTCAGAGGACAACATATTAAGACCGCGCAATGAATTAGCCTGGATAAGATACTGCATTAAAGGATTGCAATGGACTCACAGATTTACTCCAATCGGAGTGAAAGTGGCAACTCTAAATGAAATAACTCCTCATGGTGTAGTAACATGTTCAACAATGCACCACATGAAATTTATAAATTTTTGATTTTCGAAAGGGCTCTCGATTAATTTTGAAATGTGCTTTGCCAGCCGTGTTTGTCGTCCTTTCCTTTTGTTTGTGGTGTCTGTGTTGATCGAAGGAGAGGACTTATTTCTTAGTATCGGTTGGTCTTGAGAGTTTTGGGTCGATTTGTTTTGTTGCCTTAGTAGTACTCATTGTCTGTGCTACAAATTGACACTAAAGAGTCGTTGAGTGCCGAATGTTATTCACGTGGATCGTGTTCGTCGAGTGTAATGAATTTTTTAAAAAGTTTTCTGAGGAATTTGAATGTGGTTGGAGAGAGTTTGTTTGTTACGCATCGTTTCGTTTGTTTATTTTTAATTTTTTTATTTGACGTTTAAAGGATGTTCTGTTCTATTCTGTGGCGGGGCTGACAAAGAGGGCAAGAGTTTCTTGGTTTTTTTGTTTGGAGGGTTTCTTGGTATCCAAGAAGATTTTGGGGTCTACGGTGATGAGGTTCGGTGTAGACTGTCATTTTTCATTCTATTCTATTTTTTTTTTTGTGTTGGTTTTGTTTTTGCTTCGCCGTTTTCACAATGCCATGATGCAAGTTGTATGAGGTACATGACTGAATTGGTGATGATGCTTTGATTTGATTTGTCTGCAAGCGAAGGTTGGAGGAACACAACTTGTTAGGGATGTTCAAGGACTTAGATAATGTTTCTGTCACAATTAGTGTGGTACAGGCATTAAGCAGAATGATTCCAGGGGTATGTTCGGTGCATGCAAATTCTTTTGTCATGTTAAATTATGTAAGACCTTCCTATTTCCCACGAGCTGCTTTATGGATGGGAAAATTGTAAAGACACAGAGTGTTGGATGGAGGTTTTTAGTTTTATTCTATAGCTCGAGTAAAAGATGAGTTTCTTAATGGAATAGTAGGGAAGGAAATGCTCTGGGTTGGTACAATTTTAAATAGACATGTCGGGGAATCATCCACTGGGACCACGAAGACTGTTAAACAGAAGACAATTTCGGAACGATAAACCCGGCGGTAGAAGATGAACTATGCCTACGAGAATTACACGGTCTAGCTACACCCAATACGCTTTATATTAAGTAAGAGGGGCACTTGATTACATATGGCAGCGTAGGGCATCAAACTGGAAATTCGAGTTCTGGGCGTTAGATTTACGAGAATGGCTCCAGAAAGTGCCACAAACCAAAAGGGAGACCTAAGCGTACATGCTATGTGGAGCAACTTCGAGGACAACGGCAGGAGTAGTGCAAAAACGCTGTTTGGTGTTTCAAAAGGACGGTTCAATATATGTATATAAAGAAAGTGGGTGGTGAATCGGCGATATATACATTTCGGTAATGAACAAATGGCAAGCATTTCAAGTGTGGACTATATACAGCGGAAATAGCGAGACCGATAGAGTGCGTCTTAAGTGAAAGTACGAATATGAACTAGCCATGTAATCAAAGCCTTTTGGACAGTTCTATGTCATTGTATAGCCGATGTTCAATATACTTCTTCAATATACCTTTTCCTCCACACTTAACACACGGGGAATTTTTCGTTTAACTAATATAGCTTTCATAAGAGTGTCCATGTTTCTGCGCCTTACAATAGAATAGGAATTATGAATTATATAGGGTCTCCTTCGTTATCCTACATAGAACTAGGCCTTATAGCCCATGGAAACAGCGGTTTTCAAGATATATTTTTCCTTTAATTTTTGCGATAACATCGTTTCTCTCAATTAAGTGAATATCATCTGCATAGGTTAGAAGTTGGACAAATTTTTGAAGTTTTGTGCCTCTAATGATGCCTTATGAGGGTGCCGTGAAATAACGCCAAGCGCAATAACGCCGAATTCTGAAATTTGGCTTTATTTCGCTTTGTAAAAGTGAAGTAAGGCCGGATATTAGCGATCTGCTTTATTTCAGTTTGTGCCGAATCGGCCTTATTTCACTTTTTATTGTTTTCAATATTGCTTTAATATAAATCAATTGCCATCATGTCATTGTATTTTAATCAAAATGATTAAAATAAACGGTACCATGTCAAATCGACCAATTACAATTACAACTAAAATACAACTGCTAAGAAGTTAGCGGAGCGACGAAGTCGCATGAGAGTCTAAACCCTGAGGCGAAAAGGGTGAAATCCTGCCAGTGAGCGAAGCGAGCCACCTTCTTGAAACTATGAATTTGGCTTTATTTCACAAGCAATGGTCGGTGTTATTTCACTTTTTCATTGCGAAATGACTTTATGAAAGCTATATAAAGCCGAATTAAAAGAATTCGGCGTTATTACGCTTGGCGTTATTTCACGGCACCCCTTGTGAGTTGCATGCAGTACTAGGTTTTAAGCCTTGTTACTTTCGACTTTGGTAAAACAGCGGGAGTTCTCCATTGAAGTCCTGCATAATAGTACGTGTTTGGCAGGGATGTCAAAACCATACATGGCTGTGTATAGCTCAGCTCTATAGACGCCATCATATGCAACCTTAAGATCGATGAAGAGGTAGCGTATATCTAATTGACACTCTCAGGTCTACTCCAAGATCTGAGGCAGAGTAAAAATTTGGTCGATGGTGGATTAATCAGGTATAAAAGTGCGCTGATATAAGACCAATCAGGTTGTTCACCGTCAAGCAGTTCAGGGGGCCTCCTTTCTTCAGAACCGGACATACTATGATCAGATTCCATTCAGCGAGAATGCATTCCTCTCGACGCGATGAAAAAAATCACAAGTCCGAGGACTGTGCTCTAGGTAGCTCTGTTGTGTTTTATGTAATAACACCGGACACACCGCAAAATTATCGGGGCTATCCTAAGTTCCGGCAACTACACTTGTCACCACTCTCAAATGGCGGCAGGTAGGGCAGGTACGGTACAAAAAGCGAACGTTGCTTCTTAGGTCACAGCGTCTAGAACATCGGAAGCTTCGCCCGACGTGACAGCTAACTTACTTTCTATCCAAGGGCAGATGGTCCAGCTACAACGTCAGATTCAAGAACAGCCCACGGGAGTGGATTAAATGTACGCCCTGCTGCCGGGTCTAACACACCTCCGGACGTAATGGGTACGAACATGGCGGGGCGAATTCGAAAGGTCTCTGCGTTGAATGTAAATTCACAGAGTTATCACTGACACCGTACGGTTCGAAAGAACCCGTAGTTTTGCAAAAGAAGTATTTAATAGAAGTAGGCGGTTAGCGGGCCGAAATTTGTTTAAAAGTTGCCAGTCCGAGTTTGGTGAAGCTTGGCCGGAAGCTATATTGTGGTACTACGGGAGGTCAGGAGCCCCTGGAACTATGGTTCCGGCCTGACCTGGGAGTTGGCCCCCCTTGCGGGAGTATAGTGGTGGCTGTCGATTTATACCCAAAACCTCGGGGAGAGTAGACCGAATTAAGCTTGGACATCTCATAGCTTAGCATATGTTGTAGTGTACTACGGCCTGTGCTCAACCATTTTATTGCTATGGAACCAAATGGTCTGCTCAATGTGGAGTTGCATTGCAACCGTGTGCCATGACCCCCACAATGGTGGAGGTATTAGATAGGCCTCGACGATCCACCAAAGGCGAAGTTCGTGCCTTACACACGACTTCGAATCCGGTACTGATTGTAGTACTTGTACTACCCGAAGGGCGCTTATCAACGCATTGTTTTGATATCTCTTGCGACGATGCATCGTGGGCTTGAGCCTTTACGGCAGGTACCTACTCGTACGTAAAACACAAGTAACATCTGTCTTCGCTTATACAGATCACCAGAGTTTGTTCACATAAAATTCTACATTAATGACGCCTTGTATGAGTACAGCAGGGAGAACGTAGTACGAATGGACAGTTTTGTGCTCGACGAAAAACCTGATTACCCTAATCATACATATGTACCATGAGATTGTGAAGAGTTCCTCATCTGGATAAAACAGTTCTGATACAGGATAAACGAGCTGTAATGCTAATCTCCCACATTGATCGAACAGCTGCGAACAGGCGACTCAACTGCGGCCGAAACTTCGCACATGTCAGATCTCCCGTTTAGTAGAGCGGTTAAGAGTTGGATTTGAGGGATGTTGTTCAGCAGCACCATGAATTATGGTGGCTCAGTGAATGAGACGTACTTCTTCGTGGTTTCCTTCAAATTCCGGGTAGCCAGTTATGGGGCAGAGCCGGCTATGCTTTGTTTATAAGCCATGGCCATGGCATGAGGAACTAAAGTAGCTTTTAAGTTAAAAAAAAAAAAAAATTAAAATAACAAAAACATTAAAAAAAATACTAAAAAGAAAGTTTTACACATATGTACAATTAATTATTTAATTAAATTGAAAGAATGTAAGGCTTCGTCGAAGAACGTCGCCGTTTGTCAACGTTGGAGAAATCCGCGAACCTTGCGAATGAAATCAAAGAGGAAAACGAAAAACTGAAAATACAACTTGAAGCCAGCAAAGAGCGACTCAATGGCGCAGAGGGGAGACAAATAAAAAATAAAAATGCTAGATGATTTAAACATAATCGATCCTGAATATGTGAACCTGAGCAATGAAATTTGTGTTGGATCTCAATTCTGTAACTCCCCTATAGACTTCACGATTTTTCATCAAAACATTAGAAGTTTAAGAGCGAATTTTGATACTTTTTGTGCTTACATAGATACTAATTGCTTAAGTGTAATGATTCAAATTGTAGTTTTGACAGAAACCTGGGTATTTAGAAATGAAATTAGTAAATATTCTTTACCGGGTTATCATTCATGTCCGAAGTGCAATGATAAATATGCGGACGGTGGTACAGTGGTTTTTGTGAAAAATGAATTTAAAGATGATATTGAGTTGCTTACCCCAGACAAAATTTTAAGTTGGTAAGAAATCCTTGTTTCTCGTGTGTGTTTACCGGCTCCAGTTTGTAGAAGTAGGTGTGTTTCTTAGGGAACTCGAAAGTCTATTGTGCTCGGTTGATTGTAGGGATGTTTGTTTGATAATTATATGTGATAAATATATGTTCTTGCTTTCGTCAATGGGTTATCAGTCGTTCGTTAATATTCCAACATGGGTGACTGAGAATAAATCTACCTGCACTTATCATATTTTTCTTAAGTTAAGAAACTAGCTTAATGGGCAACCCTTTGTCTTAGAGCTTAATATTACTGATCATTCGGCTACCGGTATCGCTCTAAAGAATTTTGTGAATGAAAGTGAGTCAACTAGTGAGTCAAAAATTGTTAGCGAAGACATTAAAAAAATTAATTTCGCAAAACTTAATCGGCTCTTAGGCCGGGAAACCTGGACTTCTGTTTACAACTGTGTCTGCCCTTCGGAGGCCTTTTTGTTGTTCTTGGAAAAAAATAAATAGTTATTTTGAAATTTGTTACAGCACGTTTAAGCAAAATAGTTAGACAGAAAAATTAAAACCGTGATGACAGAAGCAATATGCACCAAAATAAAGGAAAAAAAAGGTTTTACTCAATGAATAGGAACAAGTTAAACCAGCCCTCAATACAACAAATGTACAAACAACTGCAATCGAATGTGCGCAGCCTTATAGCTGAACAGAAGATAGAATATTATAGGCACAAATTTGTGGATATCAGATCCAACCCCAGAGAGCAATGGAGTATAGTCAATAATATTCTAGGAAATGACCAGAAGAGAGATAAACTAATAATCCCAAAACTTAGAGATAGGAATAATAATACCAATGAGGAATTGTCCAACGAATTTAACTCATTCTTTAGAAATGCTAAATAAAACAAATGCGAAGTTCTTGATAGATAAATCCACCTCACGTTCATTTTTCTTCAGTCCGATAACGAATGCAGAGCTACTTTCCGTAATTAACATTCTTAAGCCAAAAAAATCCTGTGGAATAGATGGAATAAGTAGTCTGGCCATTCAAAAGATCGGAAAATCTAGTTTAAGTCTTTTTGCATTTTTAATAAACAAGATCTTCGAAGACGGCAAATTTCCTGATGCTCTAAACCCAAATATCGTTATTCCAATTTTTAAAAAGGGAGACCCTACTGAACCGAATAACTATATAGACAGATAGTATCAGTCTTCTCAAAATCATTTGAAAAAATAATTGTAAATAAAATCATAAGGTTCCTATCAAAAACTAGTGTTTTCAGTAAATCCAAATTTGGCTTTATAAAGGACAAATGTTTAGTTTTAGTTAGTTTTAATTGCATTTTATTTTCTTAATCACTAACTCTTACATACTATCAAAAAATGCTTAAATGCTAGCTTAAAATTACTTAACAATCTTATACTAACTTACTGGCCCCACGCAGGCACTATAAGCTACTCTAAAAACTTATATCTATGTCTTTCGACTTTACTTACATTTTATTTAGAATTATTTATATTGTATACTTAAGGCTAAGAAAAAATATTCGGTAAGAAAAAACTTAGCATATGGACTTTTTTATTCTTTTTATAAAAACTTAATATCTAACTTAAAATTAACCTTAGTCTACTTAACCTACATACATAAAACACACATACACACACATAGACATTATACACATATATTAGTATATGCCTTTGTATACACCAATATATGTATATATTTCTTAAATGCTAACCTAAACCTATGCAAGCTGGCCATCGCTATTTATAGAGAAAACAGATTGGTCAGCTCTGCCTCATTAGTGAGGCTGATCAG
>OX422140.1:34381973-34407810 GCA_949129095.1 Volucella bombylans | reverse complement strand
GTTCAATCATTCCGTCTGCAGTTCTTAATGTTACGAGTCGAACTCTAATATCAGCACCAGGATGAATCTCAAGAACTCTTCCCATCCTCCAGTTGCATGGTGGAAGGTTGACCTCTGTAAGGATCACAAGTTCTCCCCTACAAATTCTTTTCCAGAAAAGCTGACGCAACTGAGAAATGAAACGCCATCGGTTTTGAAGATTCATTTTAGCCTTCTCTGTATGGTTTTGAGCGACTCTCCTATTATAAAATGACCCGGTGTCAGGGGTTGGAAATCGTTGACATCAGTAGATGCAGAGCACAATGGCCTAGACGCATCGAAAATTCCTCAAATGCCAAATGTTCAAGCAAAGTCAGTCGCAAATGAAACACGTTTAACAGCAAATTCCCAATATCCGCCCATATGTGGTGCCGCAGGAGGGTTAAAGTGCCAATCCATGATGTAAACTTGTAAATACTTGGCCAAGCTCTCGTTTTGCGTTGCTTTGAAGAAGAAATTTCTAAGCTCCTTTTCGGATCCAACAAAATTCGTCCCGTGGTCGCTGTATAACTCTCTATAGTGCCCCATTCGAGATACGAATCTTTTCAGAAAAGCTGTAAACGTACTCGCTGAAAGAGCAATTGCTAATTCTAGGCGCATGACACCAGTTGATATTCACATAAATATGGCGCTGTATCCGTTCAAGAACTTGCACCCACATCCCTTTGAAACCGTACAGGTCCTGCAAAATCAACGAGGCTACTGAGAAAGGGTCGACAAGACTGCACTCTAGGTCTTGGCAAGTCGCTCATCAGCTGCTGTTGAATAACGTTCTGATATCTAAGGCACTTGACACAAGGTAACCAAAACTCCAGGCCACTTCTTTTAAAACTAAAGACGGCTTTGAGAGTGCAGCCGATTATATGACTCCTTGCTGTCAGACATACGTTTTCAAAAGCACCCTCAATGCCCAAGAAAAATGCCCAGCGAGTACTCAATCTTGTCAAGTGCGCATTCAATTCCACCCAGCTGATTTTGAAGCACATAATACCAGCAACTTCACCGTTGGAAAGCATGTTACATATTGGATGCAGAGAATGCATTCGCAAAACAGGTTTTCCCTCTTTATCAGACGGGTTACACTGGTCAACAAAACTTTGTAACAAGAAAAGTGCTTACTAATTTCAATTACCTACCTACCCTCATTCTATTACACCATATTTATTTTGATTTGATCAGGTCTCGTTTTTGTGTTACAGCTGCTACTCACAAAATTGAAGATACTCGAACATACTCGTAGTTGTGTTTCTGTTTTCCGAGTTAAGTGATTCTGAAATAATGCCAAGAAAGTGTAAAAATTATCCTGACAAGTTTTGTTATTTTTGTTTCGACATTATTTTTAAAACTCAGCGAAGAAATTTGACTAAGTTATATGAACAGTATATTGGAAAATAAGACAAAACGTGGGTAACACACATATGTTGTGTTTGATGGGCGATCTATGCCTTTTGCAATTCCTATGATTTGGACGGAACCAACGAACCACTCATCTGATTTTTATTTTTGTCTTACTGATACAAAAGGTATTACAATTAAAACAAAAATTAAAATTAAGTATCCTGACCTGCCATCTGCTACAAGACCGTTCCCTCATAGTGAAGAACTACTTGTACCTGAACCACCTCAAATTTCCGATATATCAGCTCCGCCAGAAGCAATCGATAACGAGACATTAGATCCTGACTTTCACTCATTTAATATACCACATCTACTATCTTAAGGAGATCTCAATGATTTGGTATGTGACTTAAGTTTGTCCAAACAACTGGCAGAACTTTTGGGCTCTACATTAAAGGGATGGAATTTATTACAACCAAAAACAAAAGTATGTTACTTTCGCAATCGAGATGAAGAGTTAAAAGGTTTTTTTCACAAGATGATCAGCTGCTATTTTGTAATAATGTTTATGGCGTAATTACTGTCTTGGGTATAGAATATAAAGCAGAAGAATGGCGTTTGTTGTATTTATCGATGGTTCGAAAGTAAGTTTAAAGGCTGTTCTTTTGCATATAGCCAATGAACTTCCCTCTATACCATTAGGTGAGGCTTTTAACATGAAAGAGTCTTATACCTTTAATGCCCAAGTTTTTTTTTGGGAAAAGAATTATATCTTGTACAGGAGATAATTCTGAACAACTTTTGTTCTACGGCCTTTCATATAACTCACCTGGGTATGTGACCGGTAATTTCAGGTAACGCGGCCCAATTGGGCCGTGGTGAAATTTTTTATTGAAAATAAATGAAAAAAGTTGTTGTATGAAAATGATTACAAAAAAAGAAGTTTTGATCAAAAAGCATCGGCGGCGCATCTGAAATTCCATGAAACAGTTCTTTTCACTGCTGAGGTACAGATGAACTTGTCATTTCCGGGAAACAAATCGAGTTCGTGAGTCGCAGCCAGGTTTTTTTTGCATCGATATCGAGTTGTAGCGTGCTCCGGCAAGTGGTCGATTGTGTCTAGCTGTACATCCTTTGGTGCCAACGGAGCAACATTTACTCGACCCCGCTTGGCTGCGATTTCCGATTCAAAATTCGATGGGCGACCAGGAGAAACCAGGTTTCGCAAGACAAGTGGCCACTTCCATGATAAATTCGTAAAATAAATTTTAGTGGCTTCGTCGTTTGTACCGTATAATCGAAGTGGTGTCGATATAACATCCATGCGTTGATGATGGGCGTATCACACATGTGGTAGAAAAGGCAGTGTGTCCATTTGCGTGATTTGATGCTGATCCGACATCGACCCAAGCACGCGTGCATTAAATCGACGCCGCCCATGAATTTGTTGTATTCGTGTATGACGTTGGGGCACTCAACTCATTCCACCGATTTCGACTTTTTATTGAAACGTTGAACAGCAGGAGGTGTTATCGCTGCCGTTTCATCGGACGGTAAATATGGTTTGATCCATTCATCGTGGAAGCCATATTCACAACTTTGTTGTCGTTCCATGCGACTGTGGAAACATCGATGCCATCGTACGAAGCCACATATTCAATGCTATCACCATAATTGTCGATCTTTTGCGGAAGTTTGCACTGTGGAATGCGCTGGAGGCGAATCGTTCCAAGCTAGTATATACGAGGGTTGTCTAAAATGTTTCCGACCGAACATTGGTATAAGACATTTTTTCTCCAAATTTTTTTTTATTTTTCTATATAGTCTCCTTGTAACTCTACATACTTCTCCCAGCGATGCTCCCATCTCTCTAACCCCTCCAAATAGTACTACGCGTTTTTCTCTGCAAAATAATTGTTCACGAAGGTGATTGCCTCGCCATTTGACGAAATGTCCTCCGATCGCAGTTTTTAGATGAGGGAACAAAACGAAGTCACTTGGGGCTAGATCTGGTGAATAAGGCGGATGGTCAAACAGTTCAAACCGTAATTCATGGGTTTTCGCCATGGCAACCGCTGAGGTGTTAGTCGGCGCGTTGTCGTGGTGAAAAAGGACTTTCTTTTTCTGCAAATGTGGCCGTTCAGCTTAGCAAGTAATGATGCGTAGTATGCTCCTGTAATGGTTTTTACTTTTTGAAGATAATTGATTAAGATAACTCCTTTACTATCCCAAAAAACAGTCGCCATCACTTTCCCAGCCGACAGAACAGTTTTTGCTCTTTTTGGAGCCGGCTCGCCCTTTGCAGTCCACTGTCTTGACTGAATTTTTGTTTCAGACATACAATGGTATATCCAAGTTTCATCTACAGTAATTAATCGGCGCCAAAACTCGGATTTTTTGCGCGTAAACTGCGCCAACAGAGCATTGGAAATGTTCATTCTAACACGTTTTTGGTCTAACGTAAGCGGCACCCAACGCGCAAACAGCTTTCTCATGCTTAAAACTTGATTTAATATGTAACAAACACGTTCTTTGGACATTTTCATAACCTCTACTATCTCTCTCACTTTAATTCGGCAGTCGTCTAACACCATTTGGTGAGCTTTAGCAATGTTATAGTCAGTGGTTGCAGTTTTTGGACATCCAGAATATTCATCATCTCCCAAGCTCTTACGGCCACGTTTAAATTCAGCTGCCCAAAATTTCACTGTGGTAAATGATGGTGCAGAGTCCCGATACACGGAGTCCAACTCATTTTTGATTTGCGTAGGCGTATTGCCTTTCAAAAAGAAGAACTTGATAACAGCTCGATACTCAATTTTTTTTCCATTTTCACAAAAAAACATTCACATCGACTCAAACGATTGTCAACTAAAAACTGCGCGTCCAAAATGACTAAAACTTCGGTAAGTAACTGTCAAAAGGTGTACAACTAGCATTCACCAGCTTTTATTGACGAGTGTCGCTATCTTTACGTTACGGTCGGAAACTTTTCAGACAACCCTCGTACCTTGAGTGCGAAGGTACACCAGAAGCGGATTAGATGTGTAGTAGTTATCAAAAAATTCGGTATACCCAAAAAAGCGTAGTATGTCGCGAGCCAAACGAACAACTATATTGGCTGAAGGGCCTAAATTGGGTTCACCATCACGACGGTGATCGTCATCACATAATATATCTGAAAACAATAACAAAAGTCGCTGTTGTCAGATAGTAGGAAGACCTTATCGCCCCATGGGTGAGGCTTCTCTGGCATGTATTTTTTGGTGGTAAACATCTGCTCATCAACGCATAGCCTACCTTTCATTGGAACTCTTTTAAAGTTTCGATTCAACACATCTATCAACGGGCGCAATTTGTATAGCCGGTCGCATGTTTGATCGTTTTGTGGAATTAGACCGAGCGTTTCGATGTTGTGTTGTCGCATCTCAAGATGGTTTGTCAATCGCTGGCCTCTCGCAATCGGCTCTGTCGATGTCGATGGCTCTGCGCTTGAAGTCGTTGTCTGTTCATTCGATGGCTGTTGTGCAGTCGATGGCCGATTTCGATTTCTCGGTTGATTCGCATTGTCATTGAAGTGGAGGTTGCGACGAATCTGTTCGTATCGATTTCGTGGCATGCTTTCGCTTATCGGTTTGAGAAAAAAAACACTCCAGTACATTCGTGAGCTAGGATATCTGACAACCGACATGAAATAGTTGATTCCGAGGAATCATTTAATTTCATCTGGTATTGTTTTCAGCCCTTCGGATTGCATTCGATCCAATTAACCCATTGCCGCTGCTTCTTGAACTGAATACAAATAGCTTTGCTGAACCAGATTTGAAATGATTTCATCGATCAGAAAAAACGAAAAAACTCGAACGGTGTGCTCAATTTCAGGTGTGAATGTATCCTTTTCGCGAAATCGAAGCTCATTTTTACCTTGATTCGATTCAAGCGGTTCATTATTTATAGTGGCACTTTCTTCAGCAGTCACTTAAACTTCGGCAACTGGAAATTCAAAAACAGCGTAGTTAGCAGCGTCCGGAACATCTGCTTGGTCAGCGGAAGCTGCAGTGCCGCGCAAACTCAACTGAATTTCAAGCTTTGAACTGCAGTTGGTTTCAAGCGGCAACTGGTACAAACTGTGTCGCTTGTATCGTACAACGTACTAAAACTATTCGCACGCAGTTTTAAATATTTTCGTTGGACAAACATTTTGTTCAGAAAGTGCGTGCCCAAAATAGACAGGTGGGGATTTAAGGGTTATGAAACTATTAAATTTATCTTTGAAAAAATTCAATATAACGAACAAAACTGGAAAGTTTGTGGAGATTTGAAGGTTATTGCCGTAATTTTAGGTTTACAACTAGGGTATACAAAATACTGTTGTTCTATTTGTGAGTGGGACAGCAGAGACCAAAAAAATCATTATGTTCGGTAAGTCTGGCCAAAAATTGAATCTCCTACCCCAGGACAAAAAATATTAAAAATCCTTCATTAGTGCAGCCTGATAATATATTTTTACCACCTTTACACATAAAACTTGGGCTCATGAAAAACTTTGTGAATGCTATGGAGATGATTTGAAAAAATCAGCTTGGGAATCTTTCAAGAAAGTGACTTTCAATTCTCCTGAAAATCACCGATCAAGTGACTATGAAACTATTGTCACTGAGCTGTTATTTACTCACAAGACTTTGGGCTGTAATATGTCGTTGAAAATATATTTTCTACATTTACATTTAGATTTATTTCCTATAAATTTGGGCGTATAGTATACCTTTTCGTAGCATAAATTGATATAAGAATGCCATCGGTGCCAGGCGACTTGAAGCCATCAAAGAAACAGCTGCTGGTTTCTTTGGCATCATCCGACACCACAATTGATGATAGATAGCAGTTATGGAGTGTCATATTAATCAGCTCGATCGTAGCTTCAGTGATAGGCTTTGATTGTGAGCCTAAAAAGGTGTTTACTTTGTTAGAGTAAATTATATGATTAATATTATACTCATTATTATAAAATTAATTTTATATTTAATAGAATTAAACTATTTCTAAAAGTATCAAAAACTTCTGTGCATCATACACTAGAATATAAAAAGATAAGCCAAATAAGCTATTGGGTTCATACCCCAATATGTCTTAACCCGAATCAGAAGTTTTTTTTTTGGTTTTTTTCAAAAATATTTTATAATTATGTTCTAAAGACAGTCAGTAAGTCAAATATAATTTTTGTTTTTTAGCACAACCCACAAAATGCAAGATAATGGGTGTAACCCTATAGTCACGCTAGGCACTGTTTACCCACCTAAATGTTATTTCTTTGTTCGAGGAAGGAAGGCTTATTTTGAACGTAGTTGCTACCACTTTTCGTAAAGAACTGTGTTCAGCTTTCGAAGTCGATGATTCAGTTGTTGACATTGATTGACCCAGTAAATCGACTTCCAAATTTGAACTTGAGTTTGCTAGAATATCTGCAAAATAGTATCGCTGCATCCTATTGTATCGACATTGTCGTTATCGTCGTAGTCCGTCATAGTACCATGCAAAGTAGTAATGCGTCTCCCATTTTGCATTAAAATTTCGCACGATGATTTCAATTGACCAGCACATATATCGTCTGGTACACCAACGTCAGCCTCATCAGCATCATTCCCACACATCAGAGAATTACCGCTTTAAGAGTTACGTATGTAATAAGGGTGGACGAAAAGGGCACTTGAAGAAAATGTGTGATCATGTCAACAGTAGCATAAATAAGTAGATAAAAAAACATAACTGCAATTTTTTAGGCAATGATTGTAATGATTTATCAGTTTTTTATTTAAGCCAGGACATGAGTGGGAAGCCGATCACAGTTCAGGTGGCTATGAATGGAGTTGACATCGTGATGGAAGAAGACAGCGGCGCGGCCATCACAGCGATAAAATCATATAATGGGAGAAGTATAAAACCAATTGGCGTATGCAAGGTAATGATTCTTTATAAAAACATAAAAAAAATTTTAGATGCCTACGTTATCCAGAATGGGTTTCCACCAATATTAGGACGTAATAGGATGAATGCATTTAACATTGGCTTGAACCACATAATTTTTTTTGAAAAATGAAGGCAAACATTCAGATGCAGATCTAAAAAAAGTTTTAGATAAATATAAAGATTTGTTCGATGGTTCCCTTGGAACTTTCAAATACCATACGGTGTCTTTAAAATTGAGAGATAACAGTGTGCCCAAATTTTTTCCTCCAAGCCATTTGCCATTAGGCAAAGTAGAAGCAGAAATAGACAAATTAGTGAGCTTAGGAATTCTTGAATCAGTAAATTATAGTGAGTGGGGTACACCAGTGGCTCCAATAATAAAAAAGATGGTTCTGTGAGATTGTGCGGTGATTTCAAAATCGCTCTTAATCCTTATTTAAGAGATGAGGCACATGCATTTCCAACAATAGATGCAATTTTCGCTGAATTATCAGGCGGTGAGGAATTTTCAAAAATAGACTTAGCGATGGCATATCAACAGTTGGTGTTACTCGTAGTTGAGGGCTCTAGAAATTTAACTACAATTACTACTAAGGGTCAGTTTAGATATACTAGATTGGTTTTCGGGCCAAATTCGGCACCGGCCTTGTTTCAGAAAACCATGGAAAGAGTATTAGCAGGTACAAAGGGTGTAAAGATATTTATGGACTATTTGCTAGTGACTGCTGCAAATAGAAAGCAACATGTTAAAATTCTGTCTCTAGTTCTCGCAAAGTTGCAAGAAGCAGGTTTCAAATTGTCAGCAAATGCGAGTTTTTCCAAAAATCGGTGCGCTATCTTGGTCATGTGATTGATAAGAACGGCCTTCATAAAGATCCAGCCAAGGTGGCGGATATCGTTAATTTGTCAGAGCCTAAAAATATAAGTGAATTGCAATCATTTCTCGGCGTTGTAAATTTTTATAGGAAATTTATGCATAATTTCGCAACTACTGCAGCGCCATTATATGAACTTTTGCCAGATAAATTTAAAAGATTGTCGGAAACAGAACAGAAGTACTCTCAAATAGAAAGAGAAGCTTTGGCGATTGTTTTCGGTGTTAACAAATACCACCAATATCTGTATGGAATAAGTTTCCTATTGGTTTCAGATAACAAACCATTAATATCAATTTTCGGAGATAAAAATGGAATCCCTCTGATGACAGCTAATAGGTTACAAAGATATGCTCTTTTTCTATCAGGATATGATTTTAAGATCCAGTATATAAAATCTCAAGAGAACATCGCTGATTTTCTTTCGCGAGCAGTCGATAATCTCGACTATTCTGATTTGCAAATACCTGGCATCATTGCAAATGACGTTTTTATAAATCGTGTTTCAAATAATGAACTGAATATTCCAATAACCTTTTCGGTTATTCAGAAGGAAACGTTGAAAGATGTTATTTTGAATAACGTGTTAATGTGCGTGCGTAAGGGCTAGAAAAAATTTGTTTCGGACACTCAGTTGTCTCCATATTGGAGAAGAAGGCACGAGTTATCGACATCGAATGGTGCACTTTTTTGGGGATACAGGTTAGTTATTCCTAGAAGTATGCAGAATCAGGTGCTTCAAGAAATTCATGGGTCACACTTAGGCATTGTTAAGATGAAAACGATGGCAAGATCTTATTTTTGGTGGCCATTGATGGATAAGCAGAAAGAAACAGTTGCCAAGGCTTGAAGTCAGTGCTTAACATATTCAGTGCATACCCAAAAAAATGAACTCTTACAGTGGGTATGGCCGTCTAAGCCATGGGATAGAGCATTTGGACTTCATGGGTCCTATTTTTAACAAGTATTTTCTTATTTTGGTGGACGCTCATTCTAAATGGATAGAATGCATAGACATGTATAAATCAATAAGTAGTAACAATACGATTGAACATTTAAGAGCGTCATTTTCACGATTTGGGTTACCGAGTCAAATTTTTACCGATAATGGAACACAATTTACCTCGTATGAATTTAAAGAATTTTTAAAGATAAACGGAATAAAGCACTTAACTTCGCCAGTGGGTCATCCAGCCTCAAATGGACATGCGGAAAACGGTGTTAAAACAGTTAAACTAGCACTTAAGAAAGCTCTTCACGATAAAATTCCGACAGTGAGTTTAAACCAATGTCTACAGCGATTTTTAAAGGACTACCGCAACTCCATTCATAGCACAACTGGTGTGAGTCCGGCAGAATTATTATTAAATAGGAGTATTAAAATCCGATTAGATTTAATCAATCCCTACAAAATAAAAAAAATCAAAGAACTTAGATAATGTTATTCAAACGGTTGAAAGTAAGAAATTAAAACAAAAATATTTTTTCAAGGGTAAACGAAAAAGATGTCTTAAGCCAGGTGACTTTGTAATGACTAAAGATTTTAGTAAACCTGGTAAAGTCTCTTGGACCAAAGGAACAATTTTATAGTCTATTGGAAAGCAATATTATATTATTAAAGTACTTTGTAACAATAGCATTTGTAAAAGACATATAAATCAATTAAAGAAAATTGAAATTAAAAAGGACTATATACCTACGTCCTTGAAAGATTTGTCATGTAAAATAGAATTAAATCAAACATGTAATACAAGTACAATTAAAGATATAACTAATAATGAAATAGGTATTGTCAGACCAAATGAGGTAATAACTAATAATAACTCTAAAGATAGATATAACTTAAGAAGTAGAAAAGTTGCAAATAAATAAGTGGGGAGGTTGTAGTATACATAGTTGTAGTATATATAGTTAAATGGCAACACTGGTTACGCGCTGTACATGAAGCATTAGAAACAGCAGCATAGTCTGTCGAACACTGGACTCACTAACAATTAAGTGTCTTAATAGTATCACAGTAAATATATCACAATTGGCTTAATATCATCTTAACAGTATCTTAATAAATAAAAAGATCCATTTCATTTATCTACACATACCAGTAGAAAATTTAAGTATCTATCTACTAACAGGTCATCCAACAAGAGATGTCATTTTACATTTCGTGGTATTGTTGAACTGTCAACATTCAACTATCAGTCCGATAATTTTTAATAAGTAAAAACTAGCAGGTAATTAAATATGGATCGATACACATTCGCACAACGTGCTGAAATAGTAACAATTTAGTACAAAAACGGTGAACATATCGCGGAAATATTTCGTAAGGTACGTGCTTTTGGTCATCATCAAGCGCTTTCTCGCACAGCTATAGTAAATTTTATTGATAAATTTAAACATCTCGGACAGGTTGGTGATTCAAGGACTCCAACCCGTGTTCGTCCTGATTTCTCTTGTTGGATAACCCTATATGTAACCCAGCGTGACCATATGGTCACACCTATAGTTACAGTTAGTAAAATCGACTAATATGTTTAAAATCACAGAAACTAAATTCAACATATAAAACTATAGTTTGTTAACTAATAAAATATGAACAATTACAAATTTATGAAAAATATTTAACTGTAATAAATGTAGTCATAAATTTTCACATTTTTTCCATTTCTTTTTTATTTTAAATTATTTTGCAACGTACCACATTCATAAATAGAGAATGACAATAGCATAGGTCAGAACAATAAATGCAAACATACAATAAGAACCGGAAATTGAAAAAAAATTTAAAAATCCGTTGCCCGGAGATTCGGGTTAAGTGACTTGTTTTCGGGTTTCCTGCCTACGTCAATATGTCAATCCGAAATACATAGTGAGCATTCCGTTCAGGTTGTGAACAGCTTCCTCCACGTTTTGTTTTATTATAAATTTGGGCGCCTTTTCAACAAGGCGGAGATGTCGCATCCGATTCTGAATTCAATGTACGAGTACATATGGTCTGACCTATGAGCCTCACAATGTACATATTTATCAACTATAGAGTTTTCCAATCAGTCGTTCGCAAATCTCTGGTGAGAATAGACGTCTTTCGGCTTCTCATAAAGTAAAAAAAAAAACAATAAATTAGTGATAAACATAATTAGTTACAACGTTATCAATTGACTCGGTAGCCCATCGGTTAAGGGCGCCAGTCAACAAATCGTGGGACGCGGGTTCGAATCCCGAGTGAAACTTGAAGCTTTTTTCTTTCTTGTTTTTACTTTTTTTTTCTCATAAAATTGTGTAATTTCAAAACCAACAAACAATAAGAAAAAAAAAAAAGCAAAAACCACGTGATGGATGGTGAAGAGCGCCCCGCTCTTCCCATAACCGTGGCGAAAGCCAGCAAAAGGAGGAAGAGGTTGAATACCCCTAATCTCTCAAAGAAAAAAATAAGTGCTGTTTCCACAGCTGAAGAAGGTAAAGAGGAGGGGGGCTCCAACAGCTTCGCCACTCTGGCGTCATCTGAGTCGGAAGACGAAGATGACGAAATTAAGCACATAAAAAGCAGCATACAAAAGCTGGAACAAGACATGCTTGCTATTAAACAGTGGCAAATAGCACGAAGGCAGAGGGAGCAATCAGAAGTAGAGAGCTCCCTAAAACAACAACAACAAGAGCAGAAACAGCAACTGCAGCAACAACAAAACCATCAGCAGCCGAAGCAACAACTGCAGCAAAAGCAACAGCGGCAAGAACACCAACAACAACAAAAAAAACAACAGCAGCAGCAGCAACAACAACAACAACAACAACAGCAGCAGCACAGAAGAAGAAGAAAGAGAAGGTGCCTCCGATCAACACCTACAAACTGGAGGTAAATGCAACCAAGGACCTATGTAAGTTGGTCATTGGTAATAATTTTAAAATAAAGAGATTGGGGAACGATCGCCATGCCATCCGCTGTAATACAGTGGAGAGCTACGCGAAAGTTAAAGAGCTCCTAAATGAAACGACGACGGAGCACTACTCATACACACCGAAGTGTGAAAAGCGGCAATCGATGCTGCTGAAGGGGTTGGAACCGTCTTCTGATCCTGAGGAGATCCTGGCACTGCTCAAAGAGAAGGAGTGCGAAGGACTCAAGTTTGTGGGGGTAAAGCCGTTTACCACAGCCAGAGCTAGGCGGGAGAAACGGAGTCTGCCGTTCTTCTTGGTGCAGCTCAGTCCTGAAAGCCGTCTGGATAGTCTAAGGAGTATCAATGTCCTAGACTACCAGGTGGTTCACTGGGAAAAATTAAAAAGGAGCGAAGGCGTTATACAATGCGGTCGCTGCCAGAGGTTCGGGCACGCCGCGTCGAACTGCCAAATGCAGCCTCGATGCGTGAAGTGCGCAAAGAACCACAGTTCCGAGGAGTATGCTCTTGGTGTTGACGGAGCATCCGATAGGTCGCAGCTCTCGTGCGTGTTATGTAGAAACGTGGGACACACCGCAAACTATTGGGGTTGTCCTAAGTTCGTTGACATTAAAAAGCAAAATTGGCTCGGCAGCAGAAGGTGGAGGTCAAACGTTCACCTGTGAGGTTTCAAACACCAGCCGTCACGCCACAAATTTCCTACGCCCAATTGGCGTCAGGTAGGGGGGCTACGGTACAGCAAGCGACTGTTGCTTCTCCGGCGCCGATGCCGAGAACAACGGAAGCTGCACCCAACATGCTAGCCATGTTGCTCGCAATCCAAGGGCAGATGGCTCAGATGCAAAAGCAGGTTCAAGAACAGGCCAAGCGGGTGGACCAGATCTACGCGTTGCTGCCGGGCCTAACGCAACACATGTCGTAATGGGTACGCACATGGTGGAGCAAACTTTGAAGGTCCTTGCGGTGAATGTTAATTCACTGATTAGGATCGAACGAAGAGCCGCGATGTTTAAATTGCTACAAGACCAAACTCCTGATGTGCTTTTCGCTAGCGAAACCAAGCTAACCGATAATCACAAACTGGAGTACAATAATTATATTGTTAGAAGAAGAAACCGGCCCAGATCCAAACGTGGAGGTGGTGTCGCGATCTTCATTAAAGAAAGTATAAAATTTCACAGAGTGTACAAAGGAGTGTTGCGCAGGTTCCGGGTGTTGGAGGCAGTTGTCATTTACATTCCGCTTCGCAGTGGAAAGCGGCTGTACTTGGCATCTGTTTATGCACCTGATACTTCACAATCCACCCTATTCATTACAGAGCTCGACACACTTTTTCGACTTCTGAGGCTGAAATCGGGTGAGAATTATTTTATAATCGGCGGGGATTTCAACGCTAGACACAGAGATTGGGGAAATAATTTGCCAAATACTAGAGGGAACCTACTACTCGATTGGTGGGGTCAGCACGATGTCATGTACAGACTCGGTCTTAAAGCGACGGATAACCCGTCGTTTCCCAGAGGTGGGTCTTATTTGGATCTACTGCTGTACGACGAACGTATACGACTGACAGGTACGAATTTACAAACACTAAACTGGCTGCGCACATTCGTGTATGACAGCGACCATTGCGGTTTTAGCACCGAAATTACAGTTCCTAACGAAATTGCGGAATTGGAGGAGTTTGTCCAAAGATATTCTTACAACTACAGTAAAACTCGATGGACACGCTTCTCCGCAACCTTGGCAAGAGCGCTCTCCTCGAACACGCTCCACCCACCGTCCAATAGGAATTTGTCAAACGAGGAGATAGACAATTACCTAAAACAAATGGACGAGACAATTAAACAAACAAACAAACTATGGACACTACAATACCGCGGTATCGACGTACGACTAACGAAGACCTGTTCCGCAATCCTACTATTGACGAACTGCACCGACGGAAAAGTAGAATTCTGACAAGACTTAAAAACTTGTACAGACAGTTAACTGACCGACAAGACCCGGAGATTAGGACACTGAAGTCGTCTGAAGTCCGAACGCTAATAAAAGAAAATTACAGAATTTCTGTAGGCTTGTATTGGAACAACACGGTTCGGGCTGTAAACACCAGCAACCCGAATAAGTTTCCGCAAATCAATAAACTATTTCGAAGAAAAAATCAAAACGACCTTCAGTGTCTTAAAATAGTCCGGACAACAGACAACGAACGGTTACTGACAATAGCAGGTATTGTCCAAATGAGGCCGCTGATGATGACGACTTCTTTGTGATCGGGGATCCACAGGAGAAGGTTGAGACCATAGAGGCGACATTCCAGGAAGTATACAAGGCCACTGATACCATTGGCCCTAATGACGACCTGGACAATCGCATCTTGGTGCACGACTTCTGCATTCGAAATGAAATAGAGAACTGGCGATCCGAGGGCTCTGGTGTCACCCGGTTCAGCGACGAAAATATGGCCAATAATGTCATTGCCAGAGAGGGTGACCTACCCCCTTTCATTTCGAAGGAAGAACTCCATGAGAATCAGGGCTAAGAAATCAGTGGGGACCGATGGTATTCCGAACATCATGCTTCGACATCTTCCTCTAGAAGCGGTGGACATTTACACCACCCTGTTTAATAATGCAATGAATATTGCACATTATCCAGCGCATTCGAAAACGGCGGTGGTTCAACCTATCCGCAAAAAGGGGAAGGATATATCCAATCCGGCGAATCTCCGGTCGATAAGTCTCCTTCCGAATATCAGTAAGGTTTTTGAAAAGGTAATCAATAGAGCTCTGTCTAGGTGGGTTGAGGACAAACATATAGTTCCGGATAATCAATTCGGTTTTAAGGCGGGACATGATATCTCACATGCCGCGTCTAAACTGGTTTCTGATATCCAATGGAACAAAGGCAAGAAACAGTGCACTGGTGCTTGCCTTGTTGACTTGGAGAAGGCCTTCGACACCGTATGGTTAGAGGGTCTTTTCTATAAGCTGACTAGGCTGGGGATCAGTAAACCACTCTTGTACATTCTCTATAATATGCTAACCAACAGACAGTTCATCGTGAAGAATGGTGATGTGACTTCTGTTGGAATATTTCAAATTAAAAATGGTCTTCAGCAAGGCGCGGTCAATTCGCCGATCCTATTCAACATTTTTACAAGCGACTTGATAGGTTCACTTCCCCATACTATTGCGTACGCAGACGATTTGGTAGCGTACAGAACAAGTCCAAAAATCGAGGTCATTAATACTCTCTTGCAGCGTGACTTCGATAAGATAAGACGATTTTGCGATGATTGCAAGTTTAAAATCAACTTTCAGATGTCGGAAACCATTCTCTTTATGACGCCGTTGTCTGGAGCCTCTAGGGATACCAGAAAAAATTGGAGAAAGTTCTCGATTATTGGACAACACGGACAGCCTCTTGCCTGTCGAAATGTAGTCAGATACCTTGGAATCTGGCTAGATCAGTTTCTGTATTTTGGCAAAAATGTAGATGCTGCTCTGGCCAGAGCTAAAGGTGCTTTTGCCCTTACAAAGAGACTGTTTTATAGCAGCCAACTCGATGCGAGGGTAAAGGTAATCTGCTACATGGCCCTTATCAGGCCCATGCTCGTATTTGGTTGTCCCGTGTGGTTCAATGTACGAGCAAGCTTAATGGAAAAGATTCGGGTGTTTGAGAGGGCTTGTCTTCGCTTGTATTGAACACCAGAGTCGGAGTACAAGAAATTTTATCTTAACGAGGTCCTTTACAATAGGGCGGATCTAATACGAGTGGACAAGTTCGTAATTAAGCTGACTCGAAGGCACATTGCAAGAGCAATGACCTCGACGAATAACCTGATATCTGGGGCTTACTACCCCAATTACCTTTACCACGAGAGTGTGCGCTCTGACGGCTTCGTTCCACCGGAAGCATTCCTCTACCTAGATCAGATAGGGTTGATCCAGGATAGATCAGCGGTGCCGTTAATCTTCCATGTCGCTCGGACAGCTGGGGACAGGCGACTCAACTACAACAGAGACGTCGCACATGGCAGTGTGGATCGCCTCAGGTTCAGTAGGGCGGTGGGGAATCGCGATAAGAGGGATGTCGTTCGGCAGCACCAGCATTTCTGGTGGTTGAATGATGGAGAAGATGCTTCGTCGTCGTTTCCGTCAATTACGGACCAGCCCCACTAAGGAGGCAGAGCTGACCAATCTGTTTTCTCTATAAATAGCGATGGCCAGCTTACATAGGTTTAGGTTAGCATTTAAGAAATATATACATGTATTAGTGTATGCAAATGTATATACTAATATATGTATATAATTGTGTATAATGTCTATGTGTTGTATGTTGTATTATGTATCTAAGTTAGCTAGACTAAGGTTTATTTTAAGTTAGATATTAAGTTTTTATAAAAACAAAAAATTATGTCCATATGCTAAGTTTTTTGTTAACAATTTTTTCTTAGCCCCAAATATACGAAATAAACATTTATAAATAAAATGCAAATGAAGTCGAAAGACATAGTTATAAGAATTTAGAGTAGCTTAGAGTGCCTGTGTGGGGCCAGTAAGTTAGTGTAAGATTATTAAGTAATTGTAAGCTAGCATTTAAGCATTTTTTGTTAGTATGTAAGAGTTATTGATTAGAAAATAAAATGCGTTTAAAACTGAAAAAAAACTAGAGTTTTCCTATAATTACTTGACAACTTTTTTTTTAAATAAAACGCAAACTATTTGAGATATTTCAAAAACTTTATTATCGGCTCGACTTCGTTTATATGGCCAGCGCGGGCACGTCTGCAGCAGTCGATTCATTGGACCCAATTTTCAACGACTCGGCCACACATTTCGCCCGAAACGGCCGCTATTTCGCGTTCAATGTTGGCTCTGAGCTCTTCCAACGTTGTCGGCGTGTTGGCATAAACCAATGACTTAACGTAACTCCACAGAAAATAGTCAAGCGGCGTTCAATCGCACGAACGAGGCGGCCAATCGACTGGCCCATTTCTTGAGATAACACGCTCACCTTACTTAATCTTCAATAAATCCATTGTAGCGTGTGCTGTGTGGCTTGTGGCATCATCTTGTTAAAGCCACGTGTCGTCCAAGTCCATATCTTCCAATTCGGGCGAAAAATAATCGGTGATCATGGCGCGATAACGCTGACCATTCACAGTAAAGTGACGATCGTTATCGTCGACGAAAAAAATATGGCCGAATAACACCGCAGGCATGCAAACTGCACCAAACAGAATTTTTTTGTGGATGAAGTGGTGATTCATGAAGCACATGTGATTTTCACCCGACCAACAACGCATATTTTGCTTATTGACGAACCCATTGAGCCAAAAATGAGCTTCGTCACAGAAGATTATTTTGGATGAAATTCATCATCTTGGCGCATCTTCTCCAGAACCGTCGTTTCTTCTCAATTCTTGAGTCAGCTTGATCTTGTATGGGTGTAAACCAAGATCCTTACGCAAAATACGCAATAATGTGGTCTGAGCGATGCCCAATTCTTGAGAACGCCGTGGAATTGACTAATTTGCATCGTTTGCTATGGACCCGTTGTCTCACTGACACGGCAACATCACACAGCGAATATGTAGACTCAAATTTTTGCACTAAACTTGTTATTGCCTGTCTCCTAGGGCGAGAATTACGACCGAAAATTGGAGTTAACGCTCTTAAAGTTGCAGTCACCGACTCCGAATTGCGGTAGAACATTTTTATAATTTGCAGACGTTGCTCGTTCGTGTACTTTACCGTGATGAAAATGTTGAGTTTACTGAATAAATTGACAGTGACAGTTTATAGACAGATGATTAGTGAAAGACTGCGTCCACAAATTAAATTCAAAGTTATGAAGTCCCTATTGGACTTTACTTAGCGTGAATATTAGATAGCGTTAAGTTAATTTTTGTAACAGTGTTGACTACCAGGTCAAACGATAGTATGAAGTCCAGGACTTGATTGCTTCTACTGCCCCAACTAGCAACAGCGCTAGTGACTTCAACTTCGATTAGTTAAGCGGTTAAATTACTTCAACTACAACCCAAAGTGTGACACACTAAAGGAAATCCCTACGAATCATCAGTACTCGTACATTGGTCTTCCAAAGGCCTATATTCGAAATTTTAAGCTATGAATGGAGTGCATGCTCTGAAAAAGTAGGTCCTGCCAATTTTACTATATTGTACCAAGTGCTGGACGATATTAAGAGACCGGAGCACGTACGTATGTGTGTATAATACTTAAATTGTGTAAGCAAACAATTCAACTACGAACCCTGTGATATATTATATTGTACATATAACAGTGTCCGGATGAAGACCATTAAGCTAAAAAAAAAGTCGACATCATTATTTTACCCAAATCAAGTGAATGAACAACAATGCTCCGCAGACCATACGGATGAGCAAAACAGCTTGTCTGACAAGAACATGACAAGTGGCTGTGTATAAGCCAAAGTCTCTCCACGGGAAACTTAAGTTTCGAGTCCAAGCTTGCTCCCGGAAGTTCGTGCTGAAGTGATAATACAAAAGCGCATCTGTCAACAGCGGTCTAATTAGTCTGATTGACAGTAAATTGGTGGCGTGACTTCCAACGATTCGTCTGAGATGCTTGTCAATGCATTACTGCATTTATGGACGGTTACATGTGGCTGCCGTTTAATTACTGTAATTTCAGCGGTTTTTTGTAAGCCTTGTCCGAAGATAGGCTTTATTTGTTGCTCCAAAACTAATTACTTTAAAATGTATCAGTCCCGTCATCTTACGTACCTGGTGTGATCTTCAGAGGTGTCGGTGCATTCTCTGCAAAAGTCCCTTTGAGAAACTAAAAACTCAGATGATTTTTGAATTGTTACACAGTTGTTGGCGCAATCTGTACACAACACTTCTCTTTTTTTTACCTCAATCCATCAAAAGATGAATCAGTTTTAATTCAAGCAAACAAATTATAACCATCCCTCTGTGTATAGTTCTCAACTTAACAGCTACTTTGAAAGCTAATTTAGCCTTACAGGGATTAGCCTTGTAAAACAATCCAGTAACCCACTTAAATCCTGAACTTTAGGTATTTCTCTTTTTTTTTGTATCTGTGCTTGTGTTGGTTGAAGTAAACTTTTGTCAAAAAGCTACTTATCGATGACACATTACCAACCGCAACACCACCTCCAAGATAACCAACATAAAACTTCGCCAACTGCAATTTGTTAACCCAATTGGATCAGTAAAATTGATAACTCGCCCTGTCTCCACCAGAAAAATTCAGAAAAATACCAGAAAAACTTTCCCTTCCATTTTCGAGTATGCTGGCACATGGAATGGAATCACTCCTCCAGCCAAGTATCTGCTTTGGATCCCTCCATTGGGCTTGGATGGGTAAGTAACAAATTTTATGGTCAACACTCTAGGACGCTAGCACTCAATCCAAAAACAATGGCAACAGACATTCCTGCTGCTGTTCCAGCCAATGGATTAGCCATTGTTCATCGGTGTCTGCTGCTGTTGCTGTTGGTGTTTCGTCTTTTCCCCTATACCATCTATGGCGACGACGACGATGATGACGACGATGACGACGGATATTCTCGTATAAGGGAGTTGGTTTCGGTCGCACACACATAAAATGTTTATGTTCGTATAAATCTCATAATCTTTATGGAATGAGTTTTTCCGACAGGACATTGGGGGCAGCCAAACCATAGTAGGATCGACTTCCACTACGAATACTACAAATATAACAACGTCGACGATGTCGTTTATGATGACGGACATTTCATGTCCTCTGGAGGCTCTCTTTCGGCAAAATATTTATTCTTCGGTTGGGTCGTGGTACTTTTAGATTTTTCGGGATAATTTCCTCCAACAAACAGTACTAGTACGTACGTACACTACGAGTATGTACGACACTGCCACTGCCACTGATATCTATGGACTCCTAGACACTATTACAAAAGACAGCAACATCACAAAAACAACAACAACAACAAAAACAGTATCAACATGGGCAGCAGGACAACATCATGATGACTAACATACAATGACTCCGTTCAGCCGAGAAGACAGATGGTGAGATATGGATAATTGAAATCCCTACGGCGCGTTGTCGATGGCTTGTGGGGGTAAGAACTGAAACTTGGATTGAAGTTGGGATTTGGTTACTAAAGGACGGATGATAGTTTGGTATTTGGCTTGACGATAGTGACTATGTGAAATGGACTTTCGTAATCCTTATTACGACGGCATCTCTAAGGTTTTATGGAAAATTTACAGAAATTTGAATATTTTCGTTATGCTCAACAATTGGAGACGTTTCCGGTGATGCTCGTAGTGATGGTGATGATGGTGATTGTAGAATTCAAGGAAGTACGGACGAGTGCTGGTGCGTGCGACAAATTCTCAACGATGAAATGTTGCTTCATGATTTTTACACTTCATTATCCTTATCAGAATTACTTTTCCTTTTTGTCACTCTTCTGAATTGTCAGAAAGAGAGAGAGACAGAGTATGACCGGACCATGACTTGGGTCTGGTCTGATAGTGGTAGTTACCCGTGGCCAATTTGTCGGACGAAAGTGTTATGGTAATCGCTGAGGTATGGTATGGATATTTCATTTGAAACTTACAGAAACTATTTTAAATAACTGCCAGATGGGTGGATGTAGGATAATGTTTATGATGTAATCAAATAAAATTGATGCGGGCAAAAACGATGAAATTAAGTTATAAGCAGAGGAGAATTTGCCTACGTAAGCAAGTTACAATAAATGTGCGAACACAGGGAAGGATTTTGTTTTTTTTTATTTTAAATTGAATGTACTCGTACGTTGGAGGTGTATTGGGTATGTCATAACACTAAAAAATTATGAGAAGGTCTTACTTATCCTTTAAATTGAAGGACGTTTTTAAAAATCTTTTAGTGGATGATAGTCAAATCCAACCTGAAAAAAGGTGCATTTGTCATATTTTCCTGTCGATCTGTGTAGTGTGTAGTGTGGGTTAAAAAATTACGACCAAGTGCGGGGTTGTCTGTAGGAGATAGAGATACAACTATCACACCAGGTCTGACAGTCAAGTAACCTCAGGAGTGTAGAGGAGGAGGAGTAGGTGCAACATATATATAGGTAATGTTGGAATTAAAAACGCTCAACCCAAAGGATGCTATATCCTTTTTTTTTAACTGGCGCGCGCACAAGGGATTTTGTATACCTTCAAGATGTTTACACATAGCGAATGCGAGGGGAAGTTAGGGAAGGAAAAAAGAGAGATACCGATGTGCGTTAATTTTAAATGTTTGCAAGTTGTAGTGACTAGGAAATAAAGAGCTCGGCAGTGCATTCCATAAGTGGGTTATGGATATCACGATATTTCAGAGTACGTCCGAAAGTGGGCTTGAGGGTATACTGATGAGCATTCACAGCGAGACGGGTGGTACGGTTGAAGGTTTGAAGGGGCGCAATGCCCGCACCAGTGAATGGTGGTGAAAATAGCGATGAAATAAGGTAAGGCAGGAGACATAACCTGGGTGTTCGAAACTGTCCATTATCTGGGTGATATTAGTATCACCAACAAGTTTTATCGCACGGTTTTATATCCTATCTAGCAAGTGCAAAGAGGTCTTAGGAAGACCTGACCAGATGTGAGCATTGTACTCCGACTTCGGGCGGATAAACGCCTTATATATTATGCGGCCAGATAAGAGGGGGTGAAATATTTCTTACATCGCTTGAGAAAAAAAACACACAAACCGAGAATAGAAAGTTTATTGGTTTCGACGTAAGTGCAAGTTTCGATGCAAGTGCCATTTATGGACAGTGCTGGATGTTTAAATTTCGCTTTAACGACAGCAGACAGCATTGTGTTTTGGAAGCATTAAATTCTACTCTGTTGATAGTTCCCCAATTGGTAATGCTGTTAATATCGGAATTGAATGAGCTTAAAATACGCCGCCATTCCCGTTGTACAGAGAGTACTGTCATCAGCAAAGGAATATACACCCAACTCTGTTTTTACACGGTAGATGCGTTCTTCAGCAAACCGTGTAAATAAAAATCCGTGTAAAAAAATATATGCTGCATATGGTATTTTCGGGAATATGTTCCGCAACTTTAAAAAATCGTGTTAAATGAAAAAAATGTAAATATTTAACTTCAAATGCGTGCAAAAAAGAATGATAAAACGTATATTAGGTATTTAGAAAAAAAAGCAATTCATTTTTATTTGGAAAATAATATTAAATTACTACACATTTGGACATTTATTGCGGACTGGGCTAAAAATGTTACCATCGGTGAACGAGTTTGCAGCAACCCCGGTTTACTTTGACTTCTCCGCTGTAATAAAATCTGTCATTAAACATTGTTTTTTCGGCTTCTCCAGCTGCTTAAATAATTCTTGATACCCAGCTACACAAGACTTTAAATTTCGTTGAAATTTTAATGCACGCTCCATAACAGGATCATGAGTAAGAAAATGATGTTCCAAACTTACAGCAAACTTCAATCCGTCGCGTATTGTATCAGCCGTTAACAGCTGACATTCATCTTCAACTTCGTCATTATCCGAGTCATTTTCTTTGTTTTCATTAACTTCAATTAAATCCTGCTCATTCAATGGACTTTCAAGAATCAATTCATCGATGTCAACTGTTTGCATGTCCTGAAAACCTTCGCCACCAATTTGATTTGATAAAGTTATGATTTCGGTGCATAGAGCTGAGTTTTGTATTACACAACTTTCACTTTTTACGCATGATGGCAAAATTTGTTTCCAACAAGCATTTAAGGTAGACTGTCGCAGTTGTTTAATAGCGTAAGAAGCATGTGTAATACACTCCCTTATTGTGAAGTTTTTCCATGCTTCCAGAACCGTTAGATTTTTCTCTTCTATAGAATCTAAAATGTATTTAAACGCTTGTTTTATGTAGTACATTTTGAATGCTGATATAATCCCCTGATCAAGTGGCTGAATCAACGAAGTGGTATTAGGCGGCAAAAATAGCAATCGAACATTTGGATGATCAAGCACTGGGTGGCTAGGCGCGTTGTCAATGAGTAAAAGTATTTTGAAGTCCAATCCTTTTTATTCCATATATTCGCGAACTTCAGGAATAAAGCAATTGTTGAACCAATTTGTAAACAAATCTGCCGTCATCCATGCCTTTTTATTCGCCATCAAATGAACTGGAAGTTGTGCAATGTTTTCACCTTTTAAAGCTCGAGGCTTAAGGGATTTGTTAATTAGTAGAGGCTTTAACATTTTATCACCTGATGCGTTGCTACAAAATAAAAACGTTACTCGATCTTTGGCCGCCTTAAAGCCACTAGCTGACTTTTCCGATTTTGCTATATAGGTTCTTCCAGGCATTTTCTTCCAGAATAAACCCGTTTCGTCGTCATTAAAAATTTGATCTGGAGTATAGCCACCCATTTCAATTGTTTTTTTTAGTTCATTCGGAAAACTTTTTGCAGCGTTTTCATCGGCCGATGATACTTCACCTTTTAATTTTACATTATGAAATGCATGCCTTTTTAAAAAACCCGTCATCCATCCCTCACTTGCATTAAATGCTAGTTGTTCCGTTGGCAGACGACTTGTTGATGGTTCCAAATCGTGGAGATGATTGTACAATCTAAGAGCTTTCTCTTTTATAATTCTCCCACTAACTGGTATTCTTTTTTTCTGCAAATCTTCCATCCATAAGACAAGAAGTTTTTCGGTTTTTTCTTTTACGGGATTTCTACAATAAGATGAAACTTTTGAACTGAGTTTTGATCCAGAAATTACTGACTGTCGAATGGAATGCTCATTTTTTCGTATTGTTCTTATAGTCGCTTCGTTAAAATTAAAGGCTCTACCAACAGATGTGGCACCTTCACCTCTCTTTAATCTGTCTAAGATTTGTATTTTTATTTCTAACGATATTGCTTGTCTCTTCGAAATATGCCGTTCTTTATAAGACATTATGTCTGTAAGGTCACTATGAAACAATGTAAAAAACTAACACTCCAAACACTTCTAACACAAAATAGAAACTGACATTCGCACTGCCCCCATTCAACAGATGTTCATAAACACACACGGAAAAATTACCGTTAAGAATTTTGATGTGTATCTTTAATTGCATTTTGCAGATGTACATATGTACATATGTAGATAAGCATGAATTAGCTGAAACGCACTTCGAAGGGTAAGAAAACGTTTTTTGTAAATCGTGTTAGATCGAAAAATCCGTGTAAAAAAGGAAAAATTATTTATTTTTGCGAATCGTGTTATTTCAAATTCGCGTAAAAAAAGATCGTGTAAAAACAGAGTTGGGTGTATTGGATTAGAAGTAGCAGACAAGAGATCATTGATGAAAATTAAAAAGAGTTTCGGAGACAGAACGGAGACCTGGGGCACACCAGCATTTATTTTGTGAATATCAGACTTGAAACCGTCCTAGACAACTTGAATTGAACGTTCCGAAAGGTAATTTCTAATCCATTGAAGAAGTCGTCGATCCCAAATGCACGCATTTTCGACAAAAGAGCTTGATGCCAAATTCTGTCAAATGCCTTAGAAATATCGAGTGCAACTATCTTGCTTTCGCCAGATTGGTGTAGCCTTTGGTTCCACTTTTCGGTGAGACATGCCATCAAATCACTAGTGGACCTGTTGCTACGAAAACCTTACTGCCGGTCATTGAGAAGTTTTCGTGTTTCGAGATATTTTGTGAGCTGACGATTTATCACCATTTGCATGATCTTGGAGAGAAGGGACGTAAGTGCCTTGTTTAGGGACGGTCTGGATAAATGGATTGATAAAAAAGCTTACGCAGTGGAAGAACACCTCTTCAGACGAAGGGTAGATATACCATCTGGACCAGCAGATTTGTGAATGTTAAGATCTTTAAGTACTCTTGCTACTACACGAGTGCGAAAGTAGATTTGTCCCATTGAAGATTCGACACACTCAAGTGTAGGCGGAGGCAAAGCATAATCTGGAAGTGTTGAACTGGCCGCAAAGTATGCAGCAAGCAGATTGGCATTGTCCAAAGAGCTGACAGCTGGAATGTCATTGTAACTGAGCGTTAGGATGGAGGATGAGGCAGAATTTTTTAATATTTTTGACGAACGGCCTACAATTTGTACTGCCTATGTCCCAAAGGTAGGATTTTTTGCCTCAATTTTTGCTCATATTGAAATTTCACGCGCTTGAGAAAGACGTTGCAGTCATTCCTGACTCGTTTGAACTTTTTCGGTTTTCCTCTGTCGGATTGGTCTTATAGGACCAAAAAAACATTTCTCTAACCCTGACAGCCTCTTTACAGCTCGAGTCGTACCATGCCTTCTCCTTTCGTTTGATACTCTTCTTCCGATGAGGGATAAAGGATCTCATTCCAAGGAGAATAGTATCAGTGATCATATCAGCAGCGTCATCCACGTCGTTATCGAGGAAACATAACGACCAGTTGAAATTCCTAAAGAAGCTGTTAAGTCTGCTCCAATTGGCTTTCTCGTATTGCCATACGGTTCTTTTAGGAATTTTTTCTCTATCTATGGAATTTTTTCTATAGCTGTACCCCGTAATAACGATTTCAGTATGAGGATACAGGGATACAATTCCTTGTATGGAGTCAGACTGCGCATCAAATTCGTTAAAAGTCGAATTGCTGTCTAGTTTGATGCTTCTGTAAATAAAGCAGTAATGAATAATGTTTATATTGGGAATACGTTTGTACTTAG